>JACXGM010007886.1:17643-30053 GCA_016801145.1 Umbra pygmaea | reverse complement strand
CAGACATAGGCTATTCATCAATGATTGCTGGTTCAACAATTCACTGAACCGGGTGGTTATACCATGAACACCGCTAGTCACACTATAGAATTTGCGTACACGAAGTCAGACCAGACGTGAGATTTTATCGCAGCCTACGATCACGTTCAAATTGATAAATCCCCTGCTTTGCGTAAGAATCGCCGTACGCCCGTCGTACGCCTGTTTTAGGTCGTACGCACGTTTCATAAATGAGGGCCCTTGTCACTACTGGTAGCATGAGGGGGTATCTATTCAGGTTGCACAGGTAGTCCAGATCCTCCAGGATGGCACATCCATATGTGCTGTCACAAGAAGGTTTGCTGTGTCTCCCAGTAAAGTCTTTAGAGCATGGAGGAGATACCAGGAGATGCACTGCCAGAGCCCTACAAAATGACCTCCAATGGGTTACTGTTGTGCATGTTTCTGACCATACTGTCAGAAACAGACTCCATGAGGGTGGCATGAGGGCCCGACATCCTCCAGTGGGACCTGTGCTCACAGCCCAGCACTGTGCATATCGATAAGCATTCGCCAGAAAACACCAGAATTGGCAGGTCTGCCATTAGTGCCCCGTTCTCCTCACAGATGAGAGCAGGTTCTCACAAAACACGTGACAGATGTGAAAGAGTCTGGAGATGCTGTGGTGAACACTATGCTCCCAGCAACATCATCCAGCATGACCAGTTTGGCGGTGAGTCAGTAATGGTCTGGGGAGGCATATCCTTGAAGGGTCTCACAGACCTCCACGTGTTAACCAACGGTACCCTATCTGTTGTTAAGAACCGGGATGGTATCCTCAGACCCATCATCAGACATTATGCTGGTGCAGTGTGCCCTGGGTTCCAGGAAAATGCCCGGCGTCATGTAGCCAGAGTGTGTAGGCACTTCCTGGACGACAAAGGCATTGATGCCATGGACCGGCCCTCACATTCCCCAGATCTGAATCTCATTGAGATCCTCTGGGACATTATGTATTGGTGCATCCGATGCCGACAAGTAGCACCACAGACTAGAGACTTTATATATTATGTTTCTATTCTCTCTTCCCCATTTTTTATCTCATTGTTGACTATTAGAGAAGGTGTTTATTTTTGCAAATGTTTTATTATTACTGCATTGTCAGGAACAGGGACACAATTTGTTTACTGTACATGTATTAACATCTGTGGCATTCGGAACGCGACAAAGCTTTTCAGGCTTTACACTTGTAATGCATTGTAGCTAGCAGATGGATCCTACCAGGTGGCATCAAGAGGATCATGGTTTGTAGCATGGTGTCCCACAAAGCTCGGTTCTAGGCCCTCTCTTCTCTCTACAGTATACACTAAATTCCTTGGTTCTGTCACAGCCTCACATGGTCTCTCATATCACTGCTATACAGATGACACTCAACTATATTTCGTCCTTCCTCCCCTTCTGACACTCAGGTGAAAACATGCATTTCTACATGTCTGGTGGATTTCTCTGCTTGGATGTGAGCCCACCAACTAAAGATCAACTCTGAAAAGACTGAGCAGATCGTTTCCAAGGTAAGGCCTATCCAGGGCATGTCCCTTACAGTTGTTTACTCTATGGAGTCCCCTCCCAGGTCAAAAATAATCTTTGCATGACTGTAGATAATATCCTGTTCTTTTCTGCCAATATCAAATTGGTGACTCACTACCGCAGGTTCATGCTGTATAACATTAGTATAGTGCAACCTTACCTCACTCAGGAAGCAGCAGAGTTATTCATCCCAGCACTTGTCATCTCATGTCTGCACATCCCTCTTGGTTGGGCTCCTGGCATGTGCCACCAAACTACTAACTCATACCAAATGCAGCAGATTGCCTAGTATTTAAACTTCCCAAGTTATCCCCATAACTATGGTAGTCTTCCTTGCACACTATACTGGCTTATATCCACTACAAGGTCATGGTGCCTGCCTACAGATTTGACATATCTATCCCAAATTCCAGGCAAGGCTGGAGGCCTGGGCAAAATCGGAAAAGCCATAGTCAGGCTCGAACCACTGACTATCTTGATGTAGCTTGTCCTGCAATGCAGCGACTTAGCCCACTACACCCAGCGGACAGCTGTAACACTTCCTTTTCAATGAGTACCTATACTTGTTTCACAGCCACAACCTCTGTTGTCTGTTTTGATTCAACTATGTTTTTTGTTAATTGTTTGTATGATCTTCTTTCCAACACTGACTTAATGATTAGAATATACACACAACTAAGTTGTGGTAATTTCAATTTTTTTTATCTATACACTGGATCACTTTGTCTGCTAAATTACTAAAATGTAAATAAACAATGGGCCCTATTTTAACGATCTAAGCGCATGGCGTGAAGCGCATGGTGCAAGTACACTTTGGGCGTGTCCAAATCCAATTTTGCTAGTTTGACAGCAGATAAAAGGGTCCATACGCGGGGCGCATGGTCTAAATGGGTTGTACATTGGGCCCTATTTTAACGATCTAAGCGCACGGCGTGAAGCGCATGGCGCAAGTGCGCTTTGGGCGTGTCCAAATCCACTTTTGCTAGTTTGAAATCACTTAGGCCGGATGTCCACTGAACACGTCAGATTTTAGTGCACGTTACTTTTTACCAGATATATGCATCTGCATAATGCGGACTTGAAGCACAATTGCTTCAGCAAGGCAAGACCGTTACTCTCGTGTTCTGCTACTCGTTCCAGTGGGAACTTCAACTTCCGGTTGTACAACGGTATAGGGTCGCAACGCACAAGTTAAATAATTTGAACGTATGCGACACACAGAGCGCACCGCATCGCAAGCCCGCAAGGCAAACGGATCCTTGCGGATCTCTCCATTGACAATGAATGACTTCCGGCGCAATGCAACGCATTCGATGTGTTCAGTGGACATCCAGCCTTACATGCAAGAGCATGGCCGAAAATGATATGAATTATATTAAAGACGGAGCGGCATGTGCCCATACAAACACTGTGCAGCACAGCTTTGTCATATCCTTGTTGCAATTCCTTTTCAATTATGGCAAACTATGTGTAAGATGCATAGTCCAGGCATATTGTAGGAAATTATTGTCACATATCTTTTAAAATGTCACTCCACATTATTCTACACATTGGAACTTCAAATGGTGTTTAAATGCTAGCTGATCATTAACAACCAAACTTTAAACAAAACAGTATTTGGTTTATACCAACCTTCTTTATCCCAACTACTGAAGCTAATAAAACAAATTGCCCTCATTAAAAAGGTTGGGGATGTTAAATCTTATTAATTAAAGAAATTTGCTTAACATTTTTAAATCTTTCAATTAAAAGCATTTAAATGAATTGTTAAAATACCAGAGTAGCTACTGTTAGCTAGCTGTTGACACTAGCTGGCAAATGTAGGACAAATCACCCTAGCTTTCCTGACATTGTCAAACATCTGTCAAAAAACATACCACAGCTAGATGTACCACAGCATACAATTAAAGAGCGTCAACATTATTTTTACATAATGTAAATAGGTTTAGGTTTTGTTATTTCAACCTGTGTTACGCAATGGACATAATGGTCCTAAAGATGGCGCCACAAATCTGTCTCACTGAGATCCATAAATAAGGTGTTGTAGCAGATGTAATATCAGGACACAGATGAGGTGAACTTACAGTACATACCAGCTTTAAAAATGTTAGTGCCATAGAGGGTGGTTTGTTTACTGCTGCCAACTGCATGTGGTGAAATGTGGGTTTTAAGTTAGAAGCTAGTAGTTCTCCTTAAAAAATACATAGGACCCTTGCCTCACAAGGAACACTTGACATAATGGATTTTCCGCTATCAAGAATATTGTTAAAAAACACAAAACTAATTACTATCTAGCATTAAATACATTGATTTTTCATAAGCTCTCTAAAGTTTGGTTATTTTATTACTGTAAACACTTTATATATCCTTAAATAAAAACTTTTATGATATCTTTAAAAACAAGCAACGAAATGCTGTCATCTCCACGTGCACTAGATGAAGTTGAATCACAGCATGCAACTTTGTTGGTAAGAGGTCCCTAGTTGACATGAATACATTTTGTTAAGCTTATCTCTCCCTGTTCATAAACACTGCAAACCAGCCTGCTACTGTATGTATACACTGTTCCTGTGTCAAAACCTTTTTTCACAAAAATTTTACCATTCAAAATTCAATTGTTTCAAGAGCACTTTGTCTACTTTTACAAGATAGATACACCCATTATTAATTATAATTCTAAATCTGAAATATTTATTGCCTTTTCAGATGACAAAACAACAAAATACTCAACGTATTTCATTGTAGTTACGGTAACAAGTGTTTTAACTTGTCACCTGAAAAGGTTTTAACTTGTCATAGTTATGATTCTGTTTATAACATGAGTTAAAGCATGCCCCATTACATTAGTTTCAACCTAGATTGTTTTGTGTTCATTCAGTAACTGGGCAGGTTATGGCTAGCTCCTCCCAGAGTCCACACTGTTTCCCAGGTGAGAGAGTGACAGAGAGAGAGAGAGTAAATAAAGTAAGTGAGAGGGGAGGAGAATTCCCACCATGCTTGCTTGCCTTTCTCACATCAGCCCATTGGTCGACGGTTGCCTCATCGGTGTAACTTGAACCCCCCCCCCACACACACACAGTGGATCCGGGTGGGGCGGCAGGTGTCTGGGGCTGTGTGACAGAGGCGTTCTGTTTTTGTGTCAAGCAGGTTTCACTCAACATTGCCTATCTTGGTCCAGGTCACATACACATAATGTCCAGTAAGATATCCTGTATTTACTGTATCTACATAATGCGGCGGTTAATGATTAGCGAAACAAGGGGAATGGGGAGGGGGGCATGGGGGACTGAGTTGTGGCGTTGTCGTCATAGCTATAATGGTTGTCATATTGTCGACAATCAGCATGATCTTTCTTTTTGTTTTTAAATAACCAGTTACTTCATTGATATGATAGAAACAGCTTTGAATGTGAAATACATCCCTATTATGGTACCATGGTTTGGCCATTTCTAGAACAGCCACATGCAGTCAAGTGCATCAGTAAGACAAGCAGATAGAAAAATGAGGATATCTAACTATCATAATGCCACCAGAGCTCAGTCATACCTGTAATTACACCTTATATTGGTATGCAACCTAGTAATACGATACCTCATTACTCAGCTATTCACATTCTAGTGACAGAAAAAATACTCTGTAAAGGAAATGACAAAGTATTCTTAATTGCCATGCAGCCATCCATAATGAATAACAAAATGCATGAGAGTTGGTGCAGTGGTTTAAGATCCAGACTCTGATTCACACATGCCACACTCTGCCTCGGGCCACTGTCTGTGCCTTTCCGTCTCCATTTCCCCCTACATACCTGTCTCCCTGGCCTCTGTTTCCTACTGTCCTGTCCAATAAAAGTATTTAATTATCCCCAAAATAAACTTAATAAAAAATTTTTTTTTTTACAAAGTAGGCTCAATGCTACAAATTAAAAGTTCACTTTAAATGCCTGCCCATTGCACTACTAACATCTACACCTGTTTCCACCATATGCAACTCAAGAACAGCGTCTACACATTTTCATTGGCTGGATGGTTCAAACTTGGCTTTATGATATTGTATAACATTCTGGTAATGTCAGGTAACACCTCTGATTTGTGATCCCTGTCTTAGCTGCTGTAGCATTAACTACACTAAACTAAAAATAGGAAATGACAAATAAACCAACTTTGACTGTAAGTTGTGATTTTTAGTTTGAAGTTAGAATGTCCTATGGTCTTTGTGTTCTCCTCACAGAATACAGTGCATGACTCAAAAGGAACACATTTCACAGGATGCATTTTCCACACTCATGAATTGTGTCAAAATACTTAAAACTATTGACTATCTAGCACTGAATGCATTGATTTTTTATACGTAATATTATCACTGTCAATAGGCTTACAGTACAAGTTTTGTTTTATTGCTGTAAAACATTTATCCTTCAAAACAAGCATACAAATGCAATCACCTCCACATTTAAGTTGAAGAGGAAATAGCAAATTAACAAACTTTGATTTCATGTATAATAACAACTTTTTGTCAATTTTTCTGTCAATTTCAAAGTTATTTGTAATGAATGACCATGAGAGCATTACAAACCATTAAACCTCTATATCCTGTACTACACTTTACAATCAAAATCCTGTGAATTTGCTCCTCCAGGTGCACCGGAGCCTTCTATATTAATTTAATCATAATACAAACAACAACTTTCCCAGTTGGGGTGTGAGGATTTACAATGTTGAATTGATCGCTATGAATAACTTCCATGTTTTGTTCAAAATGGGCACTGTTCATTAATGAGGTTGGGGTTTCAATGTTAATGCTAAATCATGCACTGACGAACTGAAAGGATTAAAGTTTGGAAGTATCTGGAACCCTTGTGTGTCCTATAGTAACCAACACATTCACAACTTATCAGTGGATCTCAGCTTACTGTGGCCTTTAACAAACTACACTTAACACATCAACCGACAGTATAACAATGACTGACACAGACAACCAAGAACCAGGAACTTATATAGAGATACTAATGACTCAACAGAAGCAGCTGAGTGCAATTGCCTATGGATGAGGGTGATCTATTGGTTGAAGACAATCATGTGAATGACTAGTGCAGGAAATAGAAGCACAACATCAACACAAAATGGGGTCAGTGAAAGCAACGACTCTAGCTCACCAATTGGCACACGCACATTTCCACCTTGAAACATAATGTAAATAATGTTGTCATACTGACATGAAGCAATAAGCAAATGTTTAAACATTATAAAGCTACACACATTTATTCGATCAAATAAAAATATCTTTACAATGGGTCATTGTTCCACTGTTAGTCATTGATTAAACTCTAGGGAACACTTCACCACTACTTCATAGTGACATGGTAATGCCAGTGTTTTGTAATAGTTCTAAGGGTTGGTTTAGAAGATCACTTAGTTAAGTTAAGAGAGATGTGTAGTCCTGTCTAAATGAAATTAAATTAGAGCTCACTGGTTGACTATCAGGAAGATGTGAATCCAGATCAGCCACACAACCAGGTGTGGAGTTTGTCAGGCAGAAACTACAATAGATGTGCAACATAACAGGTACAACTAACATTTGTCAGGCCCAGAACACCTGAGAGTGGGTCAATAGGCTCAGGGTCTTTTAAGATTCAGCAGGGATATTAGCATTCCTCAGGTCCAAAATGAGGTGTCATTTTGTAAAAGCCATGTACTGTAGTATAACAAATGTTGTGTAATTGTGTTGATGTGGAATGGAGAGCTGGGTCTCGGCCAGACGCACACACTCACACATACAATATGCTATTGTGGATACTCCCACTGCCAGTGGTGTACAATTGTGTCTGTTCTGTCACCATTCTCTGCCACCCTCAGAGTGTGTTCCACACCCACAGTTCCAAGGCAACAGCACTCAACACATTCAATGAACACAAGACATCATAGTCAATAAAAACTGTGTAGGTTCAACATATATAAGCTAAGTCATTGTATACACCTTCAAGTTAAATACTTACTTGTGCCAATGTATCATACTGAGAAAAAAATATATATATGTAGTTTTTATTGTCAAAATGTACAGACTTTCAGCTGTTTGCGATGAACGAATCAAACAAAAACAATTGCAATAGCTCAACACAATGAATGCATCAAGTGGTTTCCCCAAATCCAACTGCACATGCAACTGATAATGAAGTCTCAAAATTTTTCAACCCCTTCATGGCAAGCGTCTTTAGTACTTAGTAGAGCACCTTTGTGCTGTTATGAGTCTATATGACCTACTGCAAACAAGATGCATAGCCAGACCCAAGTAAAAAAAAAGTATATATAAATTATACTCCAGTATTATACTTCTAGTATACTTATGGTTAACCATAAGTATGTATTCAATGTATTTAAGTATATTTGAAGTATACTTTCAAAATATACATACCAAAATAATATATTAGAAGTATATTTAGGATAAATAAAATACATTTCAAGTACATTTAAATATACTTTTTTTTAACTTGGGGACACCACCCTCTGGCAGCGTTCCTGAGGTATAGTAGCCCATTCCTTATAGTGAGTAATGGCCTCCAGTTCAGTAATATTCCTGGGTTTACATGCTCTAACTGCCTTCTTCAAATCCCACTAGATATTTTCTTTTGGGTTCAAGTCAGGTGACTGTGATGGCCACTGTAGAATCTTCCAGGTCTTCTTCTGCAACCAAGCCTTGGTGGACTTTCAGGTATGCTTGGGATCATTGTCCTGTTGGAAGGTCCAATGACGGCCAAGCTTCAGCTTCCTCACCGATGGCATGACATTTTCTCCTATGATTTCCTGATACTTCAATGAATCCATCTTGTCTTCCACACGCTGCAGGTTTCCTGTCTCAGAGGATGAAAAGAAAACCCAGAGCATCACCAGGAATTCTATTCATGGAGTTGAATTATTTTGAGACTGGAGAAGTAATAATGAGTTGGATTTGGGGAAACCACCTGATGCATTTGTTGTGTTGAGCTATTTCAATTGCTTTTTTAAATTTGTTCATAGCAAACCGCTGTAAGTCTTAACATTTTGACAATATAGGTAGATATAATAGGTACAAATTGGTTCAAGCTAATAGAAAGGCAACAGTAATTCAACTAAACTCTCATTACAACCAAGGTATACACAAGAGTCTCTCTGAATGCAGAACACGATGAAGCCCAGACCCTTGGAACATGCTTCAGTACCATGTGGCCTGATGACTCCTTCCTGTCTCTGTTCTGTGCCCACCTCACTGTGCTGGTGCACACGTCACTGCTGTTGATGATCACGTTTTCGACTTGGTGACTCCAGCTGTACCTCTCCCGAGCACGTTCCATTGTTCCTGCCCAAGTCCATCTGTATATCCATTTATGGACACTAATTGAACACTGATAAACAATGTGACCCTAATTCAGTCGGCTGTGTACCTTCAGATTCCCCACCCGGTACAGCCAGAAGAGCACTGACCACCCATTTGAGTCCGACCCCTCTATAGGTTTCTTCCTAGGTCCCACCTACTAGGGAGTTTTCCCTAGCCACTGTGCATCACTTGTTGTTGATTGCTCTTTGGTGTTTTAGGATGGGGATCTGTAAAAAGCACTTTGTGACAACTGCTGTAAAATAAATTTAATTGATTGATTTATGAGTCTCGATTTCTACTGCGACATTTAGATGATAGGGTCAGAATTTGAAAGCATAAATCAATCCTGCGTTGAATCAACGGTTCAGGCTGTTGGTGGTGGTGTAAGGCTGTGAGGGATATTTTGGTGAGTATTGTTACTGACATTGTCAATCCTTTTATGACCACATTGTACCCATTTTCTAATGGTTACTTCCAGCAGGATAACACGCCATCCATGTCACAAAGCTCACATCATCTCAAACTGGTTTCTTGTACATGATAATTAGTTCACTGTACTCAAATGGTCTCCACGGTCACCAGATCTCAGTCCAATCGAGCACCTTTGGGATATGGTGGAACGGGAGATTTGCATCAACTGACAAATCTGCAGCACCTACATGATGCATTAATGTCAATATGGATCAAATTATCTGAGGAATGTTTCCAGTACCTTGTTGAATTTATTCCAGAAGAATGAAGGCAGTTCTGAAGATAAAAGTAATGAAGTGGCCAGTGAGTGTATATTCTGTACATACTGCATAAAACCAATTGTCATTGAATATGGTAACATGGCCAAAGGCATAGAAATGGCAAGCCATCTTAGATAAAAAATATACAATCAAGTATACAATGTAGGCTACAATGGAAAATGCAAGATATATCAGTATCTGAATATATCAGTATACGAATAAGCTTGGTTCAAATCCTGCTGCATCAAATGTCATTGTGTCCTCGAGCAAGGCACTTTACCATAAATTGCTCCAAGGGGATGTTTCTGTAATTACTGTAAGTTGCTCTGGATAAGAGTGTCTGATAAGTGACTAAAATGTAAAATGTAGTGTAAAGATGCTATGATAAAAACCTCTCCAGTAAAAGTGATACGCCATCTATTGCATTTCTACTTCTCTCAAGGTATTTGATTTCAAATTACATCATTTATATGTTTGGCAAAATAGCTGGTCTATTGTCTGATTCCAATTGGGCTGCCTTTTTGCTAGAAATGACTAGATATGAATTAGACTGCCTGTGTAAATGTGGCCTTTTGGAAAGAAAAAGCATGACTGTGTGTTAATCAGGATAACAGCATTTGCTCAATGTCTAAAATGTTAAAGTCATTATGTGATATTTTGTGGTAGAATTAACATAAAATGTTATGGTACATTATAATTCACAATATCTACTGCAAATTTTGAAGATCACCATGATGCAAAGATTCATTAATATGAAAATGTCTTACTTATAATTAGTACAATAATTTAATTATAATTACTTTAACTAATTTCATTCACAACAGCAGGGCCAAGAATGCATGCAGGCCTCTCTCTCAGCCAAGTAATAAAAACACGGGGTCATATTGACCCAAACCAACATGCAAGCATAATAACAGGAGGCAACTCCATTCACCATCATGACTAGACCCTTGTGTATTAAAACAGTTTCCCACAGTAACCTTGGTGCAATGTTGAACAATAGCCCTGTCCATCTATAAAGAGTGACAGCCACAGGTAAAACATTTGAAGAAGAGACTGCAGAACAGCAGCTACCACAGATACAATTAAATGGGTGCATTGAGGTGTACAGAAACAGCAGCAGATGTAATAAAGTGTTGTGCGATCAGTGTCTGACCTAAAGAGAATGTTAAAGTAGGTCTACTGTAGCTGCTCTGTGAACATTATGATCAACCTGGGCTCAGCCTTAACCGTCTATCAGGTTCAACAGCAAATGGGTCATGAAGGTGGCAAACTGGTAGTAAAATACTAAAGCTGAAGGATTTCAAGCAGTAATGCATTTGTCATAGCAAATCCTTACATCTACATATTAGATTAAACGTTAAATCATCTTGAGATTTTCTAGGTTACTAGCTCGCTTTGAGTTTTCAAGGAGCGGTAATGTACAGTAATATCTTACTAATATCTACCGCTTCAAAAACTCTCATGTTGAGTTGCAGTTATACCCACTGCTGTACATTCCGGCCAGGCATTGTTGTAAAAACATGAACCCTCTTTTGATTTTGTAGCTGTTGCATGCAACAAATTTTGGTGGAGGCAATGTAGAAATCAGATATTTTCTGGTTGCTAAAAATCACCACCAAGCCACTCAATAGCTGCTTATAACAAAAGATTTGCTGAATAAAAAGTGAAACCATACATCACTGTAAAATATACTTTCAATAACAAAATATTGGTTTTACAATTATTAAAACTCAACCAGAATTCCCCATGAGGCAGGTAAAGACTGCTTTGTGTTTAAAATAGCATACTGTACCACCTACACTTAAAAAAAATTTTTTTTCAAGTGTACAGCGCCCTTATTATATTTACTTTTTAATAGGCAGTTAATACACCACTAGAAGAAAAAAAAATGTTTTTAATGACAAAATATTTTAGTGTGAGAACATGTTACAAATTGAACATTTCTCTTTATGAAAACAAAGGTGATTTACACAGACATATACTACTACAACGCCATTCAATTGATTAAAGGACCAAGACATTAATGAGAAAATATGGTGAATTGCGTATTACTAAATAACTACAATATAGAACATATGTTTTGAACTCAAATTCAGTAAATGTATGCTACTTTTAATGTCTGACAACAACTTATGACACTTTCCTAATTATCTCATATTGTGTGATGTGGTATAACTTAGCATATTATCCCTGGACGAAACGTTCCGCAATTACTTCAAATTGTGAACTATTGGTCTATTCTTGGATGTGTTCCGGTAGATTGGAGATTCAATACGTAAAAACTCACATTTTGTTTGGCCATATCGTAAGTCTGCCTACGTAATGCTGCGAAATTTCCAATACGTACGGTTACCCACGTCTTGCCATGAGAATGCGTTGGTGTGTGGGAGTGAACTTTTGAGCCTGCACAGGGGTTAGTGCTCTTGTATGTGTACTTGTTTTGCTACACTTAAATAGGAATTATAATAACAAAAGTCATACAAGGAAAAGAAAAAAGAAAATTCAACCATGTTGTTTTAGAGTAAATTAATTACTGTTAAGATTAGAAAATATAGGATTTTTGTAAGGAAATTCTATTTGGGGTCCCCACAAGAATACTAAAACTTAAATGTGTTTGTGTGTGTGTGTGTGTGTGTGTGTGTGTGTGTGTGTGTGTGTGTGTGTGTGTGTGTGTGTGTGTGTGTGTGTGTGTGTGTGTGTGTGTGGGTGGGTGTGTGTGTGTGTGTGTGTGTGTGTGTGTGTGTGTGTGTGTGTGTGTGTGTG
>JACXGM010007886.1:0-10172 GCA_016801145.1 Umbra pygmaea | reverse complement strand
GTATCAAAAGTATTTTTCGGTGCTAAAATTTACTCAAAAGTATCAAAAGTAAAAGTACAAAAAGACAAGAAAGACAGAAATTGTTTTCTTTCTCTCTCCAAACTTTATTTATGTTCTCCCTACATCACATTGAACTTGAACCATCACTTTAAACTTTAACCATTACTAAAATCCTTTTTCCTCTTGCTCCCTCCCTGTACCTTATTACCCACTTCTTCCCTCAACTCCTTTCTCCTCTCGCTTACTTCCTCATTGTCTTCTCTTGTCTCTCTTCCTCTCCATATCCTCTTGCTCACTCTCCCTCCTCTTGCTTCCTTCATCTTTCCCTCTGCTTTCTTCTCTTCCTTCCGTTGAATAAATTGAAAACCTTGCAGTTCATCTTCAGTAGAAGTTGTTTGTCGAAATTGCGAGAATCCAGCCGTGCTATTTGTGGGCTGAAGACAAGTCCTTCTATGCTAAATATTCACAGGCTGCAGAGGCAGGTAGAGGTGTATTTAGCTTCACTGACAAATTGAAGACCGCAGGGAAGGACTTCAGCAGAGGTGTAAATAGTATTGGAGAATGAGACTTGAGTAAAAGTGGAGATACTGTGCTAAAAACCTACTCCAGTAAGAGTGAAGTCACCTACTTGATTTTTTACTTGAGTAAAACTCTTAAAGTATCTGAATTTAAATGTAATTAAGTTCCGAGAGACAGAGCGTGCACATCTGATTCAACTACTAATCAACACGTCAGTCATTAGTGAATCTGATCTGATAGTTCAGGGCTACAGCTAAACTTTGTAAACACATCTGGGAGGGATCACTGGGGCAGGGCCGTTTGAAGGAATTTGGGGGCCCCAAGCAAAATGGACATGGAGGCCCCCCAACCCTTCACCCTGCACGCAAAACCTACAGGAACCACAGCATAGCCATAAAGATTAAGTTCACCCACACTTTATATAAATAAAAAAGGTTTACAGTGCATAAACTGCTGTTGCATAAACTGTGCATTAAAATGTTTTAATGCTTAAAAACATCCCAAGCTAATGTTTGATGCACGGAAATTATTGTGTGGTTTTCCTAACCCCCATTTGGTAAATAGATTATCATGGTGGAATAGTTAGTATAACATGCTAACGTTATGCCAATTTCATCAAAACTTATTACAAAGCTATAGCAATGTCATGTCATTAAATATGATAAACAGTGATTCTAGAACAGATCTGCGTTTTCCCTATTCCGTGAAAAACATTACAGTAGTATGTAACCATCCGTTCGAAAAAAAAAGTTGCACTAACTGTTCGTTACAAGCATTATTTGCCCTCAGGCAGGTTACAGGCAACGTAAGCTAACATAAACATATTTTTGCTAGCCTACCGGCTGCAAAATTACACCAAGACAAGTAGAGCTATTTTATCCAGTGTAATTTATCACTTACCACTATCTTGTTTTTTCTTATCCTCCTCTTCCTTTCTCTTGTTCCTTTTCTGGCTTCTTGAATCACAATTTCGATTCCTGATGACTGCCTAATGAGAAGGTTTTGTATTTTGCCGGCAGCAGAGATCACGAGAGGGGCCCCTTAAAGGGGGATCCGATAACACTGTCATTGCACTTTACTGCATATCCTCTTGCTCACTCTCCCTCCTTTTTTTTCGGGGGGCCCCGAGCAATTGCTTGGTTTGCTTGCCTTTTCGCTTAGGGCCTGCAATGGGGAGAGGTTTAAGAACCACTGGTATAGGGCATGGCCATTCACATAACTTTTAAACTGCATGTGCTGAAATGAGCAAAACAATGGCACCCCAAACACACACAAAACAAATTGCAACTGTGACACAGACTATTTGAGAATTGTTATTATTTTGATTATTTAGTTGACCTATAACATTATATTATGATACTGTATATAAAACGTATTATTTAATGTTTCATATGATTTTGATTTATTAACATAATTTATGTGTGCATTGAAAGGAGAGAAAGGTGCCCCAATCCAATGTAAAGAATTTCACAAAACCATTTTGAACCAAATAAAATGCTTATCAGCAATAAGCAAATCAATAAAATAGGGAATTTAAATTATTATAGTAGTATACTATATCTGATATCATTCCCAGTTTCCCTGAATACGTTGCCTGATAAAACTTGTTGACAACAATAGGTATAATACAAAACATACAGAAATAAAGTTATCAAAAAGGCTAGCTAGAGAGGAAGGTTTTCAACATAGCCAGCCCTTCATTATCTAACATACTAATCATGGAACACAAATCTAATATTACATTTAATGCTAATACATTATGATGTGAAGGCAAACAATGTATTGTCAATAAACAACATTATTAGGTCTGTTATATTTAGCTGACTGGTAAGCTAACAAATGCTTTGTTTCACTTTGGCCAACCTAAAATTAACTTCAGGCTGCTTTGCAAGTTAGCAAGTAGATACTACCTTCATGGCCGATTCCGGTCGCTGACATACTGTATCATCTCCCTGCTGAAGAGGTGGACTACGTAGTGGGAAGTCGGGCAAAAACTTTAGTCTCGACATGAGACTCTGATTGGCGCAGGCTGTTCCAATGCACGCTGCATATTTTCAGTTTATGGATTTTCATACATCGTTCGCGCCGTCCACACAGCTGCGCTTAAAATGAGAATAGGCTACAAAGTTGTAAGCTAATTGATATAGCGTATACCACCACTGAACTGCTTCGATACTTAGAGTATTTTTAAGGAAAACAAATCACTTATACGTAAATGAGGGGAAAAGGTGTAAGCTTATACAGTACATCCGTATACTTGGGACCGCACTACTGCTCTTGGTGGGTGGGATTTCACATTGATTTGCTCAATATAAAATGCATGGCTAAAGCAATTGGATAACGACTTAACGGAGATATTAGTAAATAATTTGTTTGCGCATTTCCTCCAATGAGAGTAATTTTCTTAATTTTGTAGCGAGTATGACTGTGTTTTGGAAAATGTAAAGAAGTAAAAGTATCAATTGTTGTAATATAATGTAGTAAAGTAAAAGTACAAAGTTGGCAGACAGATGCATACTCAAGTAAAGTACAGATACACGAAAAACATACTTAAGTACAGTAACGAAGTATTAATACTTAGTTAATTTACACCACTGATTGTCACATGAACCAAATGATTCAGAATTGTTCATAACTTCGTAAGAACAGCTGAAGAGAGCCACTAAATGCGGGAGTGAGGGAGAGAAGGGATGACATGCAGCAAATTGTTCTTTCCTTTAGTCAAAGTATTGGGTCAATGGATTTTCTATTGTAACATGACCTAGAACTTGCATTGCCTATTGAATTTGAATTCGTCCACAATGTTGACGTGTGGAAACATTGGTTTTGTTCTTT
Organism: Umbra pygmaea; assembly: GCA_016801145.1. Classification (NCBI taxonomy): domain Eukaryota; kingdom Metazoa; phylum Chordata; class Actinopteri; order Esociformes; family Umbridae; genus Umbra; species Umbra pygmaea. The sequence goes on along the minus strand of JACXGM010007886.1, from coordinate 6,818 downwards.
ACACCACAACTGTTGTGTTGCCAATGTTAAGGAATAGCTCTTTGTAGGTGTAAATGATATGAACATAGCCTATAACCGATGGTACAGTAGGTACAGATGATTTAGTTAATTTCGCCTGTATTTTGTATAACTGTTAGCTCTTAGTACGTGTTGCTTGTTCTATTTATTGTTTTAAACATAGGCTATCGCCAGTGCAAATCCATGGATGAACCAAGAAAAATACAACTGGTATGTTACACAAACATAGCCACATAAGTTGTGTTAACTGACCTTTGACGAAGTGATCACTGCACACCCAGGCATTTTCAGATTCTGTAACTCCCAACTGTAGACGTAGGTTTACAAGCCATTTAAGCCTGTGCATTAATCCACGTCTGGGCATGACACAGGACTGATGGTAGCGCTCGCCTTGTCTTCTTGAAAAGGTGTTCTCGGCATGGCCCAAACAATCGAAAAGAGGATTCATCAGAGAAAATTACTTTACCCCAGTTCTCAGCAGTCCAACCCCTGTACCTTTTTGGAGAAGTGGCTTCTTTGCTGCCCTTCTTGACACCAGGCCTTCGTTTGCCTCACTGTGCATGTAGATGCACTCACACCTGCCTGCTGCCATTAATGAGCAAGCTCTGCACTGGCAGTGCCCCGATCCCACAGCTGAATGAACTTTACAGTCTTGGCGCTTGGAAACCATAGATGTTAAGAAAAGGGTACGAAAGAAATGTGATTTTACCATATATGTTCTTAATAAAGCTGAGATTATATTATTATTATTATTACAACTTATATTTTAAAGGTTCCATGTGTAATAGTTCTAAGGATCTATTGACAGAAATGCAATATAAGATCCATAACTATGTTTTCAGTGGTATGTAAAAGACCTCACATAATGAACCATTATGTTTTTATTACCTGAGCATGAGCCATTTATATCTACATAACCGCGGGCACCCCCTTATATGGAGGTCGCTGTATTTTGTCGTCATGTTTCTACTGTAGCCCTCAGCGAACAAACAGCGCAACAAAGCACGTTTCGTCACAACATTAAAAGAGAAGCAGCAGCAGAATTTTTTTTTTTTTTTAATTTAACCTTTATTTAACCAGGTAAGTTGACTAAGAACAATTTCTTATTTACAGCAACAACCTGGTAGCAATTAGGGTAAAGTGTCTTGCCCAAGGACACAACGACAGTTAGCTCAGTCAGGAATCGAACTGGCAACCTTCTGACTACAAGTCTGACTCCCTACCCACTGAGCCATCTGCGCCCCAGAAGTTGTACGTTTCTAACTATTAGGTAATAGTAGAAGCTCTCCATTATTAGAAGTGGAATTTTGGACAATTGGAAGGCTATATTGAGGGAAAAAAATTCAAAGCCATGCAGAAGTTGCCTGTTTTCTGCTGGACAGGTAAGGCATTCCAACTTGCAATGCAATGCAATTGAAAACAGTTGTTTGACAATGTTAGCCTTGTAGAAGCTAGCCATAGTTACCGTGAAAAGTTACTTTTCCCTTATCATTGGTGTAAAATATATAGTTGGATTGTTGCATGTAACGTAGTTCTTCTCCCTCGCTATCTTATGGCTTTGCTATGTGGGAGAAATAAGATGGTTATACGTTCGTGAGTCAATCAGCTGATTCGTACTATTGACCGCAAAACAATAGCCTACAGCATAACAGCTCATATTAGCCAGTTAAACCTTTACTACGGTGTTACAAAAAATATGTAGGTGGATTGTTTCGTGTGGTTCTTCTCCCTCACTGTGTACAGTAATGGCTTTGCTGTGTGGGTATAAATGGGCTGGTTACGTTCGTGAGACAATCAGCTGATTAGTACTTATTGACCGCAAAACAGTGATGTTTGCTGTAGGCTCATATTAGCCAGCTACTACGGTGTTAGAAAAAATATGTAGGTGGATTGTTTCATGTGGTTCTTCTCCCTCTCTGTGTACAGTAATGGCTTTGCTGTGTGAGTATAAATGGGCTGGTTACATTCGTGAGACAATCAGCTGATTAGTACTATTGACCGCAAAACAGTAACATTTGCTGTAGGCTCATATTAGCCAGCTACTACGGTGTTAGAAAAAATATGTAGGTGGATTGTTTCATGTGGTTCTTCTCCCTCGCTGTGTGCAGTAATGGCTTTGCTATGTGGGTATAAATGGGCTGGTTACATTCGTGAGACAATCAGCTGATTAGTACTTATTGACCGCAAAACAGTAACGTTAGCCTACACCCTACAGCATTACAAAATATTAGCCATCTAAACCTTTACTACCGTGTTAGAAAAAATATGCAGTTGGATTGTTTCATGTGGTTCTCCTCTATCGCTGTGTAATTGCTTTGCTATGTAGGGAGAAATGTGCTGGTTACGTTTGTGAGACAAACAGCTGATTAGTACTATTTACTGCAAAACTGTAACATGTTTTCAAAGCAACTTTTTTCTTATCTTGTACTAACTAACATGGAAAAAAATTTTGGTAAAGTCAGTGAATAAAACACTAACACAATGATGAACAAGTAAAAATAACATTCAAAATAACATGGTTTTACTGAATAATACATTTTTTACTAAATAATTAAGTAAATATCTTAATATCTCTATAAAGAAACCTCATTGCTTGATTATCTACTCTGCTGTCTCAGATGACGACATATTTTATCCTACGTCGGCCACCGTAACTTAGCTTTTGTGTTTGCAAAGGGAAGGGTAGGAAGTGAGTGACTGGCTGCTTGCAATTCACAAACCATAACACTAGATGTCACTAGAAATTATACACTGAACCTTTAATGTATGTTTTACATTAAAGAAAAAATTATAGGTAATCATTGTGGCTTAGAAACTGTTTTATAAAGTCCACTTTTAAGGATTGGTTTTATGCCCTTCGTTCATGAATTATATGTTTTTCCTAAAATTAATGTAATTAAAACACATTTGGGCAAGTTAGTTGAATGTTTGGTTGTTTAACTAGTCTAGTTGTAAACAAGCAATCATCATTAACTTGCCAGGCTGATTTAAAATTAAATCCAAGTCATTAACAATGTTGCAAATGTTGATCAATGTTGGAAATGACTAATTTCCAATTTCAACCCTGAAGAAGGCAAGTTTGATGCTGAAACGTTAGTGTTTTAAAATATAGTCACTTGGAGCAAGAAACCTCGAGTGTACGTCTTTCTTCTTTTTTGATTATTCATTTTTAGAATTATCTGACAAACCGCACCTCTATCTACAAAATACCTGGGTGTGTGCCAGATGATAGCTTTTCCGGAAATGACTAATCTATCATTAATCATTCACATAAAATGACACATTTTCATTTCTCATTACTTCAGTGTAAAGAAACCTTTAGCTCCTCCATTATAACTCATGTTTTGAATTATCAAAACACATGTCAATTCCTGGATGGTGTTTTATGAGAATATTGTCTGATGGCCATCCTTTCATGCTATATCAAATCGATCAAATTGTAGGTGTTTGACCAGTTCTTCTGATTGCTGTTGGAAGTTGGGTTCCATGCTCTACCTAGTAAAATCTTTAATACTGAGTGTATAGATAGCTTAATTGAAAACTTAATAGTAGCCAATATAAGTTATGCTTTTAAACAGAAGAATATGGAGAGGTGGGTAGTTTTGCAGTGAGAATGGTACATGAAAAGTAGCCCAAGGGAAAATGTAATGAACTGGTAGTCATTATTAGCCTGGAAAAATCCAGACCCAAATCCTGAACGATTAAGGGTCTGGGTTCGAGTAATGTAAATGACTCAACTCGAGGGGCGGCACCAAGTGTGCATTTGAAAATTTCACTGTACACAATTGGATAACACTACGACCAATCACCAGTGGGTTTTCACTAACCCTATGGCGGAGCTAACTGGTAGATAAAACTCTTGCCGTATCAGGTCGCAAAACAAGAAAAACTCAATTCAAAAAGGAAATGTTGATTTTATCTTGGAAGTTTACAGTAGTATACAAATAAAGTTTCCTATGTATGTTTTTTGCTGTTTAGAATCAAGTGCAGAAGAGTAGAAGCTAAGAGGAACATTTTAGAATTTCTAATGCTGATAACTGTATGTCCCATTTTGAAGGGAATAATGGCCTGTTGAAAAGAGTAAAGACAGTGATTTTGAATATACACCTATGTTCTTTAGAATCTTGAGAAAGTGTAGCAAAACATGCATTTTTTACATTTTCTCCTGCTTGGCAGAGAAGACAGTAAAGGTACGTTTGAAACCAAACAACTGACATTTATCATACAAAATTTATGTTCTGTATCAAATGTGACTGGGCTACCAAATTTGGGGATTTTCTTTATGAAAGAGCATTCATTTTTCACGCAAATCATCTCAATAATATCACAAGATTGTATGAAGCTCATTCATGGGGAGAGACCCATATTGTCACGACTCCTAGGGACTGGTCGGGAGTCGTAGCATAGAAGACTGTACTGATTTGGGTTTATTTGTATGGGGGTGTTTTCTGTTACGGTTGTGCCCATGTTTGAGATCATTATGGTTATTCCCATAACTACATCGTATATATCTAATTTTGATTTGTTATTACATGTGAATATTGCTTCCTGCATTGGGTATTCACTTTCTCCACATCGCATACACTGTGACAGAATGACGCACCAAACAGAAGACCCGCAGGAGGAAGACACCTCACTCCCGCTTTATGCCCACAGCGGGAGAGGAAGTGGGCATGGAGGAGCAGAGGAGGAGGGAGTGACTACCCAAGTTACTTTAATAAGTTTCTTGGGGGGGGGGGCTATGGCGGTTGTAGCCCTGGAAAACCAACCAGGGCTGACAGCAGGGTGCCCCATGTTGTTCCACCATCATCACAGCCATCTGAGGAGCAGTATGGAGAGTTGCTACCGCCTCCTCCACTGGAGTGGCTTGAGAGGCTGATACCGCCTCCTCCACCAGAGGATCCACATTGAGGATGTGCTGGACCCTCCTCTGGAGTGACACGAGGAGCTAATCCCACCTCCTTTCTCCGGGTGGCTGAGGGTGCTGGTTCAGGAGCTGATGGGGGAGCTGAGGGCTGCCTCGCCGCTGAGGGCTGCCTCGCAGCTAAGGGCTGCCTCGCCGCTAAGGGCTGCCTTGCTGCTGGAGTCTGCCGTGGCTGCCTTGGTCCCGGGCAGGCTACCCTAGTTACCTAACTCACCAGCAGAGCTTTCCCCTACCCTGGTGCCTGGTAGGTTGCGGCCGCGGCCAGGATGGAATACCTGTCTCCCATTGAAAGTGGTGCCGCGCCTTTGATGGGGGGTAATGTCACAACTCCTAGGGACTGGTCGGGAGCATCATTAAGGTTCATGCCTCTGTCAAGGTAGGAAGGTTACTCTAAATACGTTTGTGTTACAATTGAGATGTATATTGTCAGTCTTTTAGTAGCCAGGCGTATGCTCTGTATATGTCTACCGCGTTCTATGCCGTGATAAGAGCATAGTATTTAGATATATATATTTGTGTTCAGCTCTAAGTATTGTAAATTAGTTCCTCCCTTAACTACATCGTATATGTCAATACATCACTGCCTTTAAAGAATTACTACAGGAGCTCCTGTCAGACCATTTGTAACGTGTGTAGCACAGGGAGTAGCGGAGCCAAATGCGAAGAGTAAATGAAAGCAGGTTTAATTAAAAAACACTGTAGAAAATCAAAATGACTATGATGAGTCCCAAACATATATCAATACCTTCTACACAGACCATACAACAGGGAACTCAAACCAAAACAAGAACTAAATACATATGTAATTGACTGAAGAGACGTGGTGTGGGTTTTTGATAGAAATACATGCATTTAATAGGTGGAAAATGTGTTTACATTCCAGTAGATTTCAGTAACATTTTCGCGTCCTCTCGAGCACAGCTCCAGATGGGTAACCTGTGTGAACTTGCAGGTCCCTCTCAAATTTCCTACCACCTCCGGAGGCAGAGCACAAGAAGATTTTGAAAGATCCCACCTGGGGCTTTGCAAACAGCCCAGGAGAAATGTGAATTGGGAGGAAAATGTTAGTCAATGAGCTGGGCTGGTTTCTAAGCGTACCCAGCTCAAGACGTCTTGAATAACATACCCACAAATGCACGATTGTCAAGTGGACGCGAAAATGTTGCCGTAAAGCCACAACAATGTAATTGATTCGTCCATAGTTTTCTCCTATTGCAACAACTCAACATTATTGTGTATTAAAATCCATCCCTGTGTGGTTTCCTGAAAAGGTGTCAATTGCTGTTTAGCTATGACCCCTCATTACCTGTTTAGCATGTTTAGAACACATTCTTATTTACAGCAATGACCTGAGAGCAATTAGAGGTTACTATGTTGCTCAGGGCCAGAACCCGTCAGATTGGGATTTGAGCCTGACCTTTTATCTATTGACCCAATGCTCTTGACTGCTAGGACCTTTTATCTATTGACCCAATGCTCTTGACTGCTAGGACCTTTTGTCTATTGACCCAACGCTCTTGACTGCTAGGACCTTTTATCTATTGACCCAATGCTCTTGACTGCTAGGACCTTTTGTCTATTGACCCAACACTCTTGACTGCTAGGACCTTTTGTCTATTGACCCAATGCTCTTGAATGTTAGGACCTTTTGTCTATTGACCCAAACGCTTTTGACTGCTAGGACCTTTTGTCTATTGACCCAAACGCTTTTGACTGCTAGGACCTTTTGTCTATTGACCCAAACGCTTTTGACTGCTAGGACCTTTTGTCTATTGACCCAACACTCTTGACTGCTAGGACCTTTTATCTATTGACCCAATGCTCTTGACTGCTAGGACCTTTTATCTATTGACCCAATGCTCTTGACTGCTAGGAC
>JACXGM010007885.1:16881-29955 GCA_016801145.1 Umbra pygmaea | reverse complement strand
AACAGAAATGGCCTCACACATTTACATGATATTGAACTGTCCCACCCCAGGTGGGGAAACAAACACTTTACTGTAGAAACCTCCAACATTCTGGCCAGCCAACTAGAATAGTTATCTGGACACAAAAACATGCCTTGTGCAGCCCAATGTGGAGATAGTCAATATTTGGTCCTGTGAACATTATTTTCCCACTACAGCATTAAAGGTCCCAATGAGCACAGTGGTCTCTATCAACCATAAATGGAAGAAGTTTGGAACCGCCAGGACTCTTCCTTGAGCTGTCCGCCCAGCCAAACTGAGCGATCAGGGGAGAAGGGCCTTAGTCAGGGAGGTGACCAAGAACCCAACAGTCACTCTGACAGAGCTCCAACATTTCTCTGTGGAGAGAGGAGAAAATACCAGAAGAACAACCATATCTGCTACACTCCACCAATCAGGCCTGTATGGTAGAGTTAGCCAGAAGGAAGCCACTCCTTAGTAAAAGGCACATGAGAGCCTGTCTGGAGTTTGCAAAATGGCACCTAAAGGACTCCCAGATCATGAGAAACAAAATTCTCTGGTCTTATGAAACAAAGATTGAACTCTAAATGGCAAGCGTCATGTCTGGAGGAAAACAGGCACCCCTCATCACCTGGCCAATACCATCCCTACAGTGAAGTATGGTGGTGACAACATCATGCTGTGGGTATGTTTTCAGCAGGAGGAACTGGTCAGGATCGAGGGAAAAATGAGTACAGTAATATACAGACACATCCTTGCTGAAATTGTTTGTAGAATTTTGAGGGAAATAATTAATTTTATCCATTTCGTAATAATTGTGTAGCATAACAAAATGTGGAAAAAGTAAAGCGGTGTGAATAGTTTCCGGATGCACTGTACTACACATATTATTACAGTCATTATGTATTTTCCTCTCCATCATCTGTGCTAGATGCTCACTCACTTTATATTACTTGAACTATTAATTTATGTAAAAAGTTTAGTCTAATATCACAGTTTACATACTGCATATAAACGTATCCTGCATTTCGGCACATCATCGTCTGTGCTAATATCTGCACGATTCCTACTTTTTTGCAGTCAGTGTTAGACGATAAACAACATTTCATTCTCATGTTTTTTTTTACTCTGTGTAATTACAATGAAGTTTAATCTAATCTAATATGGGTAGGGGTGTTAACCCCAGTGTCCTGGATACATTTCCAATCATGCCCTCATACCATCATGGCAACCTAAACATCCCCATGTTTCAATTGGCTTATTCCCCCATACCCCCCGCCTTCTCCCCTGGCCATTGCTGCAAATTAGAGTATGTTCTCAGTCAACTTGCTTGGTCAAATAAAGGTAAACAAACTACTGCTATGCTGAGTGTGCATACGCAAACACACTGCTGCTACCAGACTGTATTATAGTATTATATTTGAACATGTGTTGTCTAGTATTGTGTCCAAATTTGTGTTTTTATTATTAAAGACCATTCAAGAGCAAAATACAAATATTTAGTATAGTATTTAAAAATGTTACCTAGAGCTAATTATGTCATACTTTGCTTTTTCTGCCATTTTTTCAGAAAACAGAGAAGAGAATATTTTGGGGCGCTTCTGTATGAGTTTGCTTCAGTAAAGTCTACAGTAGCGTAAAGCCCTTCGCTTACTAGCTAGTAATTATCTGTAAGTAACTTACAATAGGACACATTATTGTCTGAGAGCTATATGTCCCATCTTCCTTCATTAAGTACAGATTGAACCATAATCGGTCACAGATATGTTTAGAAATGAAGTCTCAATTATCACGCAATATGCACAAATGCAAAAGAAACATGCTAGCTAGCCAACCAGCCACCGACCTATCAACCCATAACAAATACAGTCATGCTAAAACGGCTATCATTGACTTCCATTATGTCGTTTCTACTGATACTGTCAATTATTAATTCTCAGTCAATCGACAGTTTTATCACCTAACTCCAATTCATACAGTATTCTGTCAACCATCATTTTAAATTTTGCATGTCTTTCATCCAAGTATTTACACAAAAGTTTTATGCATACCAAGCCATGCTAAATTGGCTATGAGTGGCTTCCATTAGGCAGCTATTTCACATCTTCTCTACTGACACTGTCAATGAATAATTCTCACCAAGTTCAATCGACAGTTATATCACCTACCTTATATATATCTACCTTATATATACCAATATTCTGTCAACCATATTTTTTTATGTGCCGTTCATCCAAGTATATTTACCAAAAATACACAGTAGGCCAAGTGTAAACATAGTAGGCCTGTTGTAAATTGTGATGTGTGTATCGATGCATTCTGATCCATAACAAGGGCATTTATCAGGCATGTGATTGGCTAAGGACAAAAAAGCTGGACAATATACTGAGAGCATTCCCCCCCCCCCCCCCCGATAGAAGCAAGACCCATAACAATTTATTTGAACAAAAAAAATCATTTTCATTTATTTTACAGCTAGATGTGCAACATCCAACTTTTTATGACACATGAGAACAACTTATTTGAATTTAAAAAATAAAGTATATATTTTTACAACATAACTTATTTGGTGGATGTGTAACAGTGGGAGTATATTTTAACTTTTCCCTTTCAGGGAGGGATTTTTGCAATGGCACCATGGTCATTGGCCAGGGCATTAAGTGCCATCTAGAAAAATATCAAACTCCTTTGCTCTTGAAAGCAGCAATTCAATTCAACATGAAGTGCCCTCACATTTACAACAGGGCCTCAAACAAAAATTTTGGTCACTGGCAACAAGTACTACTACAGTCACTCAGATTATTTAGGCAATATGTTTGACAACATTCTCAAGTATAATTGATGTATTCCCAATTAGAAATAACATGATTTACTGCTACATCTGTTTTTACTTTTGTGACCGAGACATAATGTGAAATAAAAGTTTTAGCTACCGCTTTAAGGTTGCCATCTCAAGCAGTTGCAGTTCAAATCGTAACCAGGCTGGGAAATTAACTTGCCACTGGCTGGTGGATGCCCTAATTTTACCAGCCAATTCTACGAATTCAAAAATGAAAACGCAATTGCCTCTTCTATATTGCTTCAATACATCAAATTCATCATTAATACGTCTTATTAGGCAAATTACAAAAAAGAGATGTTGTGAAGACAAGTCTGTGAGACAAATGATTTTTAGACGATTCTCAAATTGTGGTAATCAGTGTATTGGTTGTCCTACTACTATTTTTATTTGGCTACTTTTAGATGTCCAATAGTAGGTAATTTCACACTTTAGAGGTGTAGCCTAAAACATTACTGTTGTAACCTATTCCACAATATTTAATTTAATCAGCAGTTAATTTTACATTTGTAAATTTGTTTTATAATAATCTGTTTGTAAAACATCTGGGAAAATAATCCAAACATTGTTTTAATTAGCTCCCATCAAAATTGCAAGCAGATGCTTCTTCAACAATGATACCAACATGATAAATAATAAGAAAACATATTATGGAGATGTAAGATCGGCTACTTGACTTAGAATCAGTTGTTAATCAACTAAGTTTGCAATTGAGAACTTTGACATCCTACCGTTACATCTGTGTGTGCGTGGGTGTTTAAAATTCTCTGGTCAAACGATGTTATATTAAACATAACCAACCATCTACTGCCTGTTCTGGTCTCCCTCTCTCCAACAATCCATATGTGACACTTAGCACCTGGGTACCAGATAATTGCAGTGGTGGAAGTAACGAATTACAACTACTCCCATTACTGTAATTAAGTATTATTTTTGGGTACTTGTACTTTCGTTAGTATTTTTTCTAGTCTGTAATTTTACTCCTACTTAAGTAGGCATTTCACTATGTAAAGTACTTCGCTACTTTTTAAATCACAATTCGCTATTGAGTAGTAGACCTAAAACTAATTATATACAAATCTTGAATTTTTTTCACCCAATCACAAAAGGGACAATGAAAATCAGCGATCAGGGCAGCAAATCCGAGTGAGTTCTAATCCAGCATCACAGACTACTGTCATACTGCTTGCGCACACACGTATAGCTAAACGTGGCAAACCGAAACTCCACACCGACGGTTAAGACTGAAATCATGAATGATAATCCTGTAAGTGATTTGATTATGTTTATCTCTCCATAATTAGTTATAGTACAATATTATAATTTTGTTATTATATCCTATATTAAAAGTTTCATTAAGTAGACCCACTGTAATGATTAGAAGAGTACGTTTGTCAATGTTTCTTGCTAGCTTTCTGGGTATTGAAACCAAATGTGCTGACAGCTAACAGCAGACTAGTGATGAGCGAATCCTGAACGAACAAGTCTTTTCAGTGAACTGGGTGTACTGAATCGCTGTTCTAAAAGATTTGTTCATGGGAATCACTTATGCTCAAGTCTAGGCAAAAAGTTGAGATTTTGCCTAGAGGTCACACAGAGTTCAGTCTAGATTTGCTGATACAAAAAGTAAAATTATTAGCAATGAAGGTTATTTGTGTTACTCCTTATGTTAGATTATGAAAAGTTGTGTTGGATAGTTAATAGTAATTGTAGACTACAGTTTCATAAATTATTCTCCATATAATGGAATTGTGGATATACTAATTAAAGCATTGAAATTAAAAAAAAATCTAATTTGTTTTACAAAATACTTTACTCATCAGATTATGCTATATAAAAAGTAATATTTTAAAGCTGTTCATATTCATATCACAATGTGGTCATATGTTGAGCTAACTAAATATTTCAAGTAATAACATAACTCATAGGGTCTGTGTCACATTTTAATGTAGTCAAATGTAATGATGGGCATAACTTAAATAGAGAAAGGTTTACTTTATGAAGACTAAATAATTTGCTTATTTTGGAAAAAAATATGGTTAATCTGTTTTTGTGTGCTGGAAACATTTATTTCGGTGCTATTATATCATCAACTTCTTTCAAGGGTAAATTGTGCTTATGACAAATTAGCTGTTGTTGGGGTAAAATGTAGATTGGCTTAGTGAACATTGATTATAACCACATGTCTTCATGAAAATGTATTTAATATAGCCAAAGGTATTACCATCATTTAAACAATATTTTTCACCATAAAGTACACTTAAAAAGGCCAGCTGACCCCAGCTAAGCCCATTCCAGCCATGTACTGTACAGCCCACGTCAGATCAGTCGAATATGTTTCAGCCAACTAAAGCCCAGCCAAGTACAGGGCATTAATTCAGGTTCAAAGTAGTTTTGCTGAATAGTTGTCATCAGATTGTGCTACTTTTTCTGTTTCGAAATGACATATAACAGTAAAACATCCTAATTTACCCAAATCAAATGAAATATAATACCCAAATAATAAAATAGCCTATGTACTGTAGCATAACAAACAAATAGACAAATAGCTCATAAGTCATCGTTACAAGACTTTCACATATCTTAGTATATTCATGTTGTAGGCTTACTAAATAATCAAAGCAATAACATGCCACTGAAAATGTTGTGTGTATGGCCGTGCCCTAGACAAAGGTGTATTAAATGTTTCCCCAAAGATATTGGTTCAGATCATGGATTGACTAATTTGAATCAAAGTAAAACTTGGACCAAATATGTAGTCTTTTCAGATATCATTATTATTCAATCAAGTGGCCATTTGTTTTACAAACTTTTATAACAACATTTTAAGGGACCCCCCAAGAGTCCTAAGTCATTTCGAAACCTGACTGAAGGTTTGGAGAAACAGAAACCAAATGGAATGACAGAGGACAACAACATTGAGAACAGTGGAAATAAGGACAAAAATTCGCAAGACGAGTGCCCCCGGCCGCACCTGGAAGAATGTGTCGTTCGCCTGGGATTCAGTTAGGACAGAACAAGCTAATGTGCGTGTGCGCTGCACAAAATATTAGGACAACCAATTTCAATGCAATAGGTTAAATCAGCAGTCATTTAACCAAATGTACCACTCTTTCACATTATGCTAAACAATTAATTATCAATTTATATAATCCCCATTGAATTGGATTGAATGCTTTTTGTTGATGCATTGAACATCTTCTGTTAAAAAGTAACTAGTACTATGAGTAGTTTTTGAGAATAATACTTTGTACTTTTACTTAATTACTTTTTTAACACCAGTAATTGTAATTGTAGCTGAGTAGTATTTCAGTAATGTAACAGTACTTGTACAGATTTTCAGTACTCTTTCCACCACTGGATAATTGGCTGGGTACCAACGTTAGGAGGCATCTGATTTTGGCGATTTCAGTAGGAATTAGGGGTAAAAAAACAAGGAAATAATCTGTAAATAGCTTTCAGTTTCAGAGTTTTGAAATTGGACAACAGAATAATGTAAAGTACACATATTTAGGAAAAGTCAAGGAAGGAGGAGGTTGTAGCTTTCAAAATCACAGATTTATTTTAATTTCAAACTCAAATGCCACATGGTTCTAGTGTTAATCTATTCACAGAGCTCCTGAGACCAACTTTTTAATAAGGAATTCTCAGAACTTTTACGCTTAGAGTAAGGGCATGGTTAACTCTGTTGCTATGGATGATGCAATGTTCCATAAACGAGCTTATGTACTATGCCCGCTGTGATAGGTAGATAGGGATTGGTGTCTGTTGCTGAATTACTAAAAAATAAATGAACACTAGAACCGCCAAATAGTAAGGATGCAATAGTAGGGTGTTTGATGTTGCCATATTGAAATAAAGATATTCAAATCAATATGTAGCCATAATGTCACTGATTAAACATGAAACAGAGAATTATATACTGACTCATTGATATATAATTATCCGTTACATGTTTAGTTAGTGATGCTACAGCTACATTTTTATTTTAATATCTAGGTTATGTTCTGCACATTGTCCGCCTCTTATATCTGACAGCATGTAAACAATTAGTGGATTGGCAGATATGCAGCAGTATTTTCATTATTAGACTAGAACATCAACCTGACGCTATCAGGCAAACCAAAATGAGAACAAAACTGGACGCAAGGACAACTTTTACTTCTCGGGCAAGCTTGAGAGAAAGGACATTATTAAAGAGATTTCGAAGTTAGGATAACTTTGTACTCCAAAAAAGACACTTGGGAATACATTCCAGCAAATTAATGAGTCTTTCTGTGAAATGTGCTGGTATTTTTTGGAGTCTCAGAAGGGCAAATATTTTGTAGAATTTAAGCGACAAACTGCCACAGGTTATAGAACAATAGGGCAGTTATATACTACACTAGACCACAATCATTCAATGTATTTTGGCTATAGATAAATGAAAATACATATTTTTATACATAAATTAACCTCGCTATACATGTCATCGCAAACTATGTTGAAATGTAATGTAGGCTATAATTCAAAACAGCATTGCCTTTTTTAGGAGGCAGCATTGCCTTTTTTAGGAGGCAGCATTGCCTTTTTAGGAGGCAGCATTGCCTTTTTTAGGCGGCAGCATTGCCTTTTTTAGGCGGCAGCATTGCCTTTTTTAGGAGGCAGCATTGCCGTTTTTCAATTCAACAACGTGAAGGTTTTTCAAATGAAGGTGGAAATACAACAAGTTATCATCTTGAAAACACAATACAAACGTCATTCACACTAAGAGCAGTCACCACAGGAAGAGGTTGAAATTCTTCTGTATCTGCAAGAGAGAGAGGTGGTATGTGGAAATAATAGGCTACAAAGCATTACTGTATATAATGATGTAAGCATAAAATACCTAAGGCAGTTAGTTAGTGGAATTTTAACAACTCTTGAGTCATTAACAGTGTAGAGCCCAAAGGCCTATTTTGAGTAGTCCCAATAAACAGTGTTACGTGTTTACCATAACAATATTGTACAATTATCTGAATTGCATTTTAAATCAACCATTTTGTCTTTCATGGAAAGACCAGAACACATTAACAAATCGTTCCACAGCTCCTTGTCTGGTCAGTCTCAAGGATTTCTTTAATAAAGCCTGATGTCAGGTGTGGACATTGGTAACAATAGATTTCGTCAAAGCGTTGGCACTATATCACACAGCAGCAGTGCTGTGCCTCCTAGACCTTGGAGTAAGACTTCAGATTCATTAACGATCACTGTCAGAAAGTATGTTAGCAAGGGCACCGTTCTGACTGGGAACTAACTTTTAGAGAGGGGACCAGCGGCCATACTTGGGCCTATAATCTTCCCAGCCTGGATTAACAGTGCGCTCTAGTATATCAAACCACTGGAAGTATGTGGATGATGTGAACGTGGCTCAGTTATGAACACCTCAAATCCTATACACTTTCCAACAGACACTGAATGGTCTCAACACCTAGTTGTCCATGTTCCCCACGAGGCATCCAGCCCCACCCCAGATTCTCTCCATTACCCAGAATACCCTTGAAGTCTGTGACACAGTGTCATAGGGGTCAACATCCAAAACAACTTACTGTCAAGTTGAATTTGCTGTCTGTTAAAATCTTAGCTCAGGTCCTGCAAGAGGAGCTCACCGGATGTCACACAAGAAACTTACATAAAATCACAGTAAATTACATTCAAAATACTATGTTTTTTTATATTAAAAAAATAAAATAATCATGTGTCTTGTTGTAACAGCAAAGTAATAGTGTTTTTATTGACACTGTTAAGAAACTGTGATAATGCAGTAAAACCAATACATCTTATAAACCATTAAAATGTTCAGCCTAGGTATTTAAGGTATAGCCAAACACAAGGCCATGAAAAACAACTTTTCTGACTGAAAAACCTTTAGTCGTGGGATGCATGCGGGCTGGTGCTGACAGCAAATGTGTTGCAAAAAAATTTAATAAAACCTGCATTTTCATATGTTGCATTATTGATATAAATGATAATTGGTTTGTGAAAGAGAAAAAATGTGGGATTTATTAAAAAATATATAACAACTGTCCAACCATTGAATATGCAGTTCACAATATGAACTGAGTGTTGCTGATTAATTTCCTTTCTAAAATGCACTTTCAAAAGGTTGAAGGTTTCCAATTAATTTCCTGTAGGCAAGGCTACTGTTATTCTTCTCTCCAGCCCACTAGGCACATTGCCTGCTGCTGCAACTCCACAGGTGTGTTGACATCAAAGAAAACAGCCCATGCAGCACGGTCCCAGATGTTGGAGGTGTCATATAGGTAGTATCCAACCAGTAACCAGAAGGTTGCTAGATTGAATCTCTGAGCTGGCAAGAAAAAAATAAATCTGGCAGAAAAAACTAATTTTTTTGCATACATAATATACAGTTCACCTCTTGGTAAAGATGAGCATAAATATGAAACAAATGTCACTATTATTCTTTAGCTCGTCTTACACTCAAAATGAGAAACATCTCGGGTGTCCGAGTGGCGTAGTGGCTAGGTTGCTGCATTTCAGGACATTCTACTTCATGATAGTCAGTTGTTCGAGCCTGACCATGGCTTCTCCCACTTTGCCCCGACCCCCAGTACGAGGCAGCGCAAATTGGCATAGCACTGTCCGTGATTTGGGATAGATAGATCAAATCATCTACACTGCCATATTGATCACTAGCGACTCCTTTTGTACAGAACAGGGGCCTCATTTATATAACTTTGCGGTGGATTTGCTTAGAAGTGGCGTACGGATGAAACATAGGATGTGCGTACGCACAGTAATATTCCGATTTTTTAAAAAGGTGCGCATGCACGTCCTACGCTGTTTTCCCTTTATAAATCACAATCAACTCTAATATATGGCGCAGCTTTTGCGGCTTCATGTCACGCCCATAGTTGGCCATAAATAGTCAGTGAAACGCCCCCAAATGAATATTAATTGATTGAGAAATCATGGCAAACACAGAGAGGAAAAACAAAAAAGAAACATAATGTGTAATCTTGTTGGAGAGGTGGAAAAGAGGAGGAAAATGTTTAGAGGGCACAGTGTGGCCATTACTAATGCCAAAAAAGGCATTGGAGTGGCAAATGTTCGCAGACGCTGTGAATGCCACAGCCTCAGAAAGTCGGACCATGCCCAAAATAAAAAAGTGGTCAGATGTTGATGCCAAAAAGCGTCTAGCGCTTCATCATGAAGGTCTGACACGGGTGGGGGAAGATTAGTTACATTAGTGAGCAGCATGTCTGCATCATAAATTATTTGGACATTAATGGAATGAAAGCATTTTCTTTCTCATTCAGTGCCCTTATCAATCTCCCCTTTTATGCCAACGTGCGTACGCACAATCATCTCAGATGACTCAATCCAGCGATACTAATCGTAAACGGCAGGTGTGTTCGAAGAACCTAATTAGCCAGGTCATGATTAGGCCGATGATGTCATCTTGGATGGGTCATTTGATCTTGGATGTATTAAGTGACGTACGAAGAACGGACCTTAGGTCAACACCTTGAACTCATTGTTGTGTTTCTCAAACCATTCCTGAACCATTTTTTGCTTTGTGGCAGGGCACAATGTCCTGCTTTAAAAGGTCAATGCCATCAGGGAATACCATTTCCATGAAAGGGTGTACATGGTTTGCAACAATCCTTAGGTAGTTGGGACGTGTCATAGTATCATCCACAAGAATGGTATGACCCAAGGTTTCCCAGCAGAACGATGCCCAAAGAAATATAGTACAGTAGCTCATCTTTTGGATCGAACCACACGGGCCAGACTTTGCTCCCCACATGCATCAATGAGCCTTGGCTGCCTATTACCCTGTCGACAGTTCACCGCTTTTTCATCCTTGGACTACTTTTGATAGGTGCTGACTTCTGAGACTGGAAACAACCCACAATAGCTGCAGTTTTGTAAATGCTCTGATGCAGTCGTCTAGCCATCACAATTTGGCTCTTGTCAAAGTCAATAAAATCCTTACACTTGTCCATTTTTCCTTCTTCTAGCACATACACTTTGAATACAAATTGTTCACTTACTGCCTAATATATCCCGCCCACTGAAAGGTGCCTTGATAATGATATTTTTAGTGTTATTCACCACCTATCAATGGTCAAAATTGTATGGCTGATCGGTGTATACCTCCTTGAGTCCAGGTTGAGAGCAAGTGCTGCTCTAGAGATTAATTAGCTTTGGTAAGGTGAAGTTTTGACTAGTAAGGACTTGTAGATGAGGTGATACCAGTGAGTCAGGCACCAAGTGTGTGATGGAGGGGCCATCCAACTAGTGCATAGAGGTTGCAGTGATGGGTATTATATGGATCGTTGGTGACAAAATGGATGGTGATGTGGTATACTACATCTAAATTCCTAAAGAGAGTTTGAGGCAATTCTATAAATGACATCACCAAAGTCTAGTATTAGCTGGATAGTCATTTTCACAAGGGCATGTTTGTAAGGGAGAGTGAAGGAGACCTTGTTACAGAATAAGAAGTCAATTCTAGATTTAATTTTGGAATGGAGATGGTTAATGTGGGTCTGAAAGGAGAGCAAAGTGTCTAACCAGACAGGAAAACATGTAAAAGTGATGAAAACTTCTTTCCAACATGGTCCCTGTTACATGTTGGTGTTACTACTGGAAATGTTGACAGTAACAATATATTGTACTTTAGTTAGTATCGTCATTATGATATGAGCTGTATACCTTCTAGCCATGACTATGACCGTCCTACCTATAGGAATACAACCAAGATGGTGGAATTTCTAACATAAAATCATCTGCAGACTAATTAAATAAATATGTTTTCTGACTTATGCTTCTGCCTGCTGGTAATGTTTACTTTTACCTCCACCACAAACGTAAGTGTTTAATATCGAATATCTTAATTGAAATAAACATTTGGTGTATTGTTACAGAATCGAGAACTCTAATGTTCAAATTTTTCACAAGCGCAAATGGAATTATAAGGTTTTTCAATAGTGAATAGGGTGATATGGGAATTTAGGGTTATAGATTTGAAAACGGACTTGCTCATTGAAAGCCTTATTGATTTTGAAGTAACAAATAAAAATAGTTTTTATGTGTGGTGTTTGTTGTCAATATTTGATGCTGTGAAACTTGTAATAGCTGTCAGTGACGAATTGCAACCCTGCTTTTAATGGTAGGCTATATGACCAAGACAAAATGTATGGTGGAAATATAGCTTGTGCATTATTGTCAAAAACAAGCTGCAATGTTTAGCTGTACAGCCATATAACAAGTTGATGTTTTCTCAGATTAGGTACTTCCAAAATCATTGATACAGTGCCTTGCGAAAGTATTCGGGCCCCTCAAACTTTTCAACCTTTTGCCTTATTTCAGGGTTCAAACATAAAGATATGAAACTGTAATTTTTTGTGAAGAATCAACAAAAAGTGGGACACAATCATGAAGTGGAATGAAATTTATTGGATATTTCAAACTTTTTTAACAAATAAAAAGCTGACAAATTGGGCGAGCAAATTTATTCAGCCCCTTTAATTTCAGTGCAGCAAACTCTCTCCAGAAGTTCAGTGAGGATCTCTGAATGATCCAATGTTGACCTAAATGACTAATGATGATAAATAGAATCCAGTGGAACAAAATTTATTGGATATTTCAAACTTTTTTAACAAATAAAAAACTGAAAAATTAGGCGTGCAAAATTATTCATACTTTGTAGCGCCACCTTTTGCTGCGATTACAGCTGTAAGTCGCTTGGGGTATGTCTCTATCAGTTTTGCAAATCGAGAGACTGACATTTTTGCCCATTCCTCCTTGCAAAACAGCTCAAGCTCAGTGAGGTTGGATGGAGAGCGTTTGTGAACAGCAGTTTTCAGTTCTTTCCACAGATTCTCGATTGGATTCAGGTCTGGACTTTGACTTGGCCATTCTAACACCTGGATATGTTAATTTGTGAACCATTCCATTGTAGATTTTGCTTTTTGTTTTGGATCATTGTCTTGTTGGAAGACAAATCTCTGTCCCAGTCTTAGGTCTTTTGCAGACTCCATCAGGTTTTCTTCCAGAATAGTCCTGTATTTGGCTCCATCCATCTTCCCATCAATTTTAGCCATCTTCCCTGTCCCTGCTGAAGAGAAGCAGGCCCAAACCATGATGCTGCCACCACCATGTTTGACAGTGGGGATGGTGTGTTCAGGGTGATGAGCTGTGTTGCTTTTACGCCAAACATAACGTTTTGCATTGTTGCCAAAAAGTTC
>JACXGM010007885.1:0-16781 GCA_016801145.1 Umbra pygmaea | reverse complement strand
CGGATATCTTTCAGAAATGGCTTTCTTCTTGCCACTCTTCCATAAAGGCCAGATTTGTACAGTATGCGACTGATTGTTGTCCTATGGACAGACTCGCCCACCTCAGCTGTAGATATCTGCAGTTCATCCATGGGCCTCTTGGCTGCATCTCTGATCAGTCTTCTCCTTGTATGAGCTGAAAGTTTAGAGGGACGGCCGGGTCTTGGTAGATTTGCAGTGGTTTGATACTCCTTCCATTTCAATATTATCGCTTGCACAGTGCTCCTTGGGATGTTTAAAGCTTGGGAAATCTTTCTGTATCCAAATCCGGCTTTGAACTTCTCCACAACAGTATCTCCGCCCTTGCCTGGTGTGTTCCTTGTTCTTCATGATGCTCTCAGTGCTTTCAACGGACCTCTGAGACTATCACAGAGCAGGTGCATTCATACGGAGACTTGATTACCCACAGGGGGATTCTATTTATCATCATTAGTCATTTAGGTCAACATTGGATCATTCAGAGATCCTCACTGAACTTCTGGAGAGAGTTTGCTGCACTGAAAGTAAAGGGGCTGAATAATTTTGCTGAAATGTGGCAAAAGGTTGAAATGCTCAAGGGGGCCGAATACTTTCGCAAGATACTGTATATGGTGTATTCATCCAAAAAGGGTGGCGCAAACATATGATTTTATCCAATCATCAGTGTGTGCTAAATGTATACAGTCACAATACGTTATTATATGACTCAATATGGTGTTTGGAAATTAGTAGTAGTACTAGTGGATTTTACTGTGTGTTAATAGTGTTAATTCCATAAAAATTTGACCAGCTGAATTAAGTGAACAATGATCAGCATACGTAATTCGTGAGTGGTTAATTTTTTCAAATCAGTTATTTACAGCTCACCACTTTATTACACAAAGCTGCTGTGCCACGTGATGTGTTGGATAATTAAAGGTTGTTGTCAAAGTAAATTTTTAATGAGTGTAGCACTACTTTTATTAATCAGTATTTTGGCATTGAAATTGAATGTAGCATGCAAAGCTTGTTAGTTAGCAAACCTGTTAGTTAGCTCACAAGACAAAGAGGAGATGAACACACTGTTTAATTAGTATATATATATGACATTATGTCATACCATTTTTCATTGTTTTGTTTGTTAAGTTTAGAAAACAATGCTAATTTGTCAAATACAGTTGATGTCTGTACAGCCTGGTTCATGCCTTCTTTATTGTTTGGGTATTTGTTGGTCAAAATGTTGTTCAGGCTCTCTCTTCCGCTTTGTTGTTTTCCCGAAGTTTGTATTGTTAGCTAGTAACACCACATAGCTTGACTCTGGCCATAAGCGTTTTACCCACAGTTGTGTGCATGGCAAATTGTAACAACTGAATGTGTTAGGAAGTGTAAACATTATTGAGAATGCTAGCTTGCTTATAAAACTGGGAGTGCTGTGCTGGTTTTACCACTCCTAAAACCTTTCCATTTGCACTATCAATGTACAGTACAATAATTGTACCTAGGTAGAGGGGATGGGTCATCTGACTGGCCACTTCATCATGAAATGTCCAATGAGAAGTCATAGTAAGTTGGGGGATCAATTTACATCACTGTATCCTAGTCACCCTATCTGCAAAGCGGCTTTATTTAATAAAACCATGGTTTTTGAAAGGCCATAGTTCATCAAATGGATTGGTATTATATTCTTGGAACCTTATTAGATTAATTGTAGAACAACTCATTTGAAGTAGACTATAGTTCTATTAAACGTGCAATATGTAATTTTTGGCCACCAGGGGGCTCTCAATCAAAACAAAAGATGTACTTGGATGACGTTGGGAGGTTGCGTGGGATCATGGGTTTTGTTATCGTCATCAATGACAACCTTCCAATCTAGCGTCTCCGGCAGAAAAAATGTTCACTGACAAAGTAATGTATTGTTAAAAATATTATAACTTTATTCACGTTATGTTTGGTGGTTCCCTGGAACTTAGAGCAACTATATTATATGACGTCATTGAAGGGCGACAAAAAGAAACGTCCTGTGTCTTCAAATTAAATTACAAATTTCTCTGGATTTGAAAGTTGGTGGAAACATTTAGGATAATGCAAGTACACAACTAAGAAATATATATAATATATGTATAGTGATGTTTTCTTTCAATGCAAAGTATGTATTTTGTTATTGTTTTGATTGATATTACATATTGTACCTTTAACAACTTCCTAATGAAACGTTCATGTTTTATACAATCTTCAAATACTATAATAAACATTTAAGCCTGTGCAGTGTGAATATTAAAATAGTTTTAGGTAGTTTTATAATTATTGAGGTTATTTGTAAATATATATTGGATTACATATATAAGTTATTTTAGTGCATTTGCTTGTGCTCATTAGAAAAATAGACTTGAAGCGTAAAATTACACTGTTGGCTGAGTATATTTTTTCATTTATCACTGTGAGTTCAAAACCTGGGTGATGCCTACTGTCTAGCTTTGGTGTGTCTCTCGTCCTCTCCCTCTGTATGTGGAATGACTGGGACTGTTGGACATATGTTTTCGATTTGTAAAGGTTTAATGTTGTTGATTACCCTACTAGAGACTGTGAAAGTTTGGTGGTTGTTTTTGGTTTAGACATTTTTGTACTGGGGCCCAGGTACTCCGGGGAGGAGAGAGGGAAGTGTGTTTTGATTAATTCTTTGTTTTGCCCAGGCTATATTGTATTCAGTGCATCCGAAAAGTATTCACAGTGCTTCACTTTTTGTACATTTTGTTATGTTACTCCCTCATTCCAAAATGGATGAAATTCATTATTTCCCTTTAAAATTCAACAGACAATACCCAATAATGACAATGTAAAAGAAGTGTGTTTGAAATCATAAGAAATGTCCAAATTTCAAAGGCCGCCTAGGACTCCTTCAACTAAAACCATTATAACTTTTGTTTGCTTCACATTAATGACATCAAATTTCACACATGTACTCACCAGACATAGAAGTATGTTTCTAATCAGTTTTAGAGCTGCTGATCCTTGACCTTCATATATTATTATCTATGTAACTTGTTTTTTTCTAGGTGGAATTGAAATTTCCATAAATTTATTCTGTGTTCTACTTTTATGTACTATGACACACTAGTACCCACATTAATACTTTCACATCAGCATAAAACTCACATGTGTGTCCTTCATTTTAATACCAAGAGTATGTTTATAGCCCTGGTAGTTTTGGAGATGTACTCCATTAGATTTGGGCATGTTTTATTTCTTTTAAAACCAGAAAAAACGCTTGGGGATGAAGAGGTTAAAATAAAAAACAAAAATAGTACATTTACATAAGTATTAATAGTCTCTGCTTAATACTTTATTAAAGCATCTTTGGCAGCAATTACAGCCTCAAGTCTATTTGAGTATTATGCTACAACTTGGCACACCTTTTTTCGGCAGTTACTCCCATTCTTCCTTGCAGGACTTCTGAAGCACCATCAGGTTGGATGGGGAGCATTGGTATACAGCCATTATAAGATTTCTCCAGAGATGTTCAATCAGGTTTAATTCTAGGCCCTGGCTGAGCAACTCATGGACATTGACAGAATTGTCCTGTAGTCACTCCTTTGTTATCTTGGCTGTGTGCTTAGGGTTGTTGTCCTGTTGGAAGATAAACCTTTGCCCTAGTCTGAGGTCCAGAGCGCTCTTAAACAGGTTTTCAGCAAGGATGTCTCTGTACATTGCTGCATTCATCTTTCCCTCGACCCTGACTAGTCTCCATGTTCCTGCTGCTAAAAAACATGCCCACAGCATGATGCTGCCAACACTATGCTTCACTGTAGAGATGGTATTGGCCAGGTGATGACCAGACATGATGCTTGCCATTCAGGTAATAGAGTTCATTCTTTGTTTCATCAGACCAGAGAATTTTGTTTCTCATGGTCTGGGAGTCCCTCATGTGCCTTTACTAAGTAGCGGCTTCCATTTGGCAAACTCTACCATACAGGCCTGATTGGTGGAGTGCTGCAGAGTTTGTTGTTGTTCTACGGTTCTCCTCTCTCCACAGAGAAATGCTCTTGCTCTGTCAGAGTGACCATCGTGTTCTTGGTCACCTTCCTGTCTAAGACACTTCTCCCCCAATCAATCAGTTTGGCCGGGCGGCCAGCTCTAGGAAGAGTCCTGGAGGTTCCAAACTTCTTCCATTTATGGATGATGGAGGCCACTGTGCTCATTGGGATCTTCAATGCTGCTCATATTTTTCTGTACACTTCCCCAGATCTCTGCCTCAATACAGTCATATGCAAAAGTAGGGGTGTCACAATACCAAAAATTCAGTAGTCGGTGCCAATACCAGTAAAATTACACGATTCTCGATGCCGATTTCGATACCCCGGTAAAAAAAGGATTTTCTAAGATTCCAACTACTTGAACTTGAAAAATATAACAAGCTATAAAAAACATGTGCACTATAGCATAAAACAACATAATAAAGTCAAATTAATGCTCATAGTGCAACAACTACTCCCTAGACACATTCCAGACAGCTTTCCAAAGGTACTGTGCAAAAAAAACAACAGTGCAAAAGAAAACAGTGGATTTAGCTGTGCAGCCATTCAGCTAACAAGACAAACATGTTTTATTTTCCACAACATGCGCACCATTTCTTGGCTAGTTCAAGGTTTTTGGAAAGCAAAAGTAGCATGTCAACATGGTCTTGGGTAAGTCTCAAATGACTTATGTGATCTATGTGATATCCACATTTACCACCAGTATCTTTAATGTAGCTAGCATTACACAGGATTCTGTTTATTTATTATATATTTAAGCAATACAGATTGCAAATGTAAATGTTCTTATTAAAATATTATAAGTTAGTAAATATGTCACACTATTCTATATAGTTTAGTGGCATATTTTCGAAATGTGTAATGTTTCCATGTTTGTTAAGCAATGTTTATTGCGTTGAATCAAGCGCTATTACTTTGAAGGCGAAACTACGAAAGGGTAGGAATCCACTAAAGAAGCTGACTCCCTAAAGAAGCTAGCTTCACACTGGAGCGAATAATTGTGTGTAATGTGTTGGTCATTGGTCCCATACAGCTGTATTGTATTGGATAATGAAAGCTTTGAATCATGTTCTTATCAGTTTACTATCTAATACGTTCCCCACCGGGGAACTATATATATATTAAATGGATTTTTCAAACAGGGATTCAGAAACGGGGCTTGCTCCGTCTGCTCCACGCATCAACTCGGTATAGCAGTACCTCCGGGAATGGTGCACCGATAAGTGTAAAAATTAGAAAAGTATATTATTCTCCGCCGAACGAAGCAGACTACCTAGCTAGCAACTGGAGGCGAAGCCCTTTTCATTTGCTTTAGATTTTTCCAGTTATTTTCAGTTATCCTCCCCTGACAAAGCTAGCTAGCTACAGTATTTCCAACACTGGCATCTTTGCTAACGGTGCCTACGGTACTTCAAAAAATGGGCATCGTCGGTGTTGTGTCATTTTAGAACCAGGAGGTTTCGGTAGTATCGGTTCTCGTGACATCCCTTTGCAAAGGTTTAGGCACCCCTGACAATTTCCAAGATTTTCATTTATAAATAATTGGGTGTTTTGAACAGCAATTTCATTTTAATCTATCAAATAACTGAAGCACACAGTAAAATTTCAGTAGTGAAATGAGGTTCATTGGATTAACAGAAAATGTGCAATACGCATTATATGCAAAATGAAATTAGACAGGTGCATAAATTTGGGCACCCTTGTCTTTTTGTTGATTTGAATACCTGTAACTACCTACCACATTAATTGGTTTGGTCAGCTCATTAATACCTTCATCCAGAATCCAGACACTCATAACAGGTTATAGGAAGCATCTAGAGGTTGTTATTATTGCTAATGCAGTCTCAACTAAATATTGATGTGATATTTCTGTTGGGGTGCCCAAATATATGCAACTGGCTAATTTTGTTTTGATGAATATTGCATATTTTCTGTTCATCCAATAAACCTAATTTCACTGTGAAAAACTATTTCAAAATGAAATTGCTGATCCAAAAACCAAATTATTTATAAATGAAAATCATGAAAATTGTCAGGGGTGCCTAAACATTTGTATACGACTGTATAATCCTGTCTCGGAGGTCTACAGAAAATTCCTTGGACTTCATGGCTTGGTTTGTGCTCTGACATGCACTGTGGAAACTTAAATAGACAGGTGTGTGCATTTCCAAATCATGTCCAATCCACTGAAATTATCACAGGTGGACTCCAATCAGGTTGTGGAAACATCTCAAGGATGATACATTTTGATTGCCATGGCAAAGGCTGTGAATACTTATGTATATGTGCCTTTTTCATTATTTATTTTAAGTAAATTTGCTAAGATTTCAAACATATTATTATTAATTTAAATATTTAACCTAAATTATTATTTTCTTGTATTTGGCAGCCTAACTATGGCCGCAGTTTTCACAATGTGGATTATATTTTAGGTGTACCACATGCGTCCAATTGTGGTCCAGTGAGCTTGTAAATTTGAAAATCATCGGTTCTGTAGTTTTATTTATTGTCATTTATAAGCAAATAAAATCCCATATACAGTAGTTTGAATGCGTGACTATTTTTGTTGTAATTGATTTGTTTGACCAGCAGGTGGCAGTCTATTCTAGGATTTTGCTCATTTCACCCCATTAGTTAAGACTGTCCTACCTAGAGGGATGGAAAAACAAGATGGAGGCTTTGAAGTTTTTATATTTAAATATTATCATGACTCGCTGTGCAAAAAAACTATTTCTGAACACATATGAGGTGAGAAGTAACATATCGCGTTACTGAATCTACAATTAGCTCTACAGACTTATTAAAAATATATAAATTTTCCGATCAATTACTTTTTCACAGAATAACCAAGGTACCCATCCGCACCAAGGAAGGGTGTACACACACCGCAATTTTCCAGTTTTTATAGCAATTGAACACTACATCGCAAGTTGCTATTGTGCCTTTATCAGATATTTGCATGTGTCATTACATTATTGACATTTTACTGAAATCAAGCTCAAATGGAGTTACTAGGTTTTTCAATAGTGAATGGGGAGATAACGTGTGTTGTCCATCGTTGATTACAATTAATACATCTGAGACAAGTAAGGGCATCGCATTACGTTATCATCAATTTATTTTACAAAGATTATTGTAATTTCATTTGTCAGTTTTTCCTGACATTTAATACATTTGGCCAGCATATGTTGTTATAAAAGAATAAGTAGTACTACTTAGAAAGTAGACTATATACTTTCTAAGTAGTATATACAGTACTTGTGTATAAGTTGAGAAATTTTAGTTGTGAACTTCATATTAAAACTGAGAGTCGACTTATCGGTGGGTCAGTGCTAGTTTCGATAGAATTGTGTACATTGAATGCGGGGTGATGTCGAGTTACCAGTTGTGCTAGTGTACTTACCAGTAGCTAAAATATGATGCTTGACGGAAATCGGATACCAAGTTACATTCCTCACTGCTGAGTCCGTCAGCATATAAATCATACTGATATAAATTGCGGGCATGTCACTTGATACCTGCTACTGCGAGGGAGTGTAGGTCAAATGACTCTCATCTGAATACACCAGATAAGTGGAACTCGATTGACTGTTGACTCTTGTTTGTGGTTGAGTGACTAAAACTACCACCTTCGCTGTGTAATTCACTAAAATGTTCACCGGTTCTACGGACAGTGTGATCTGTGTGAGTTGTGTACAATACACTTTAGCGCCTGGACTGTCTCTGAGAGTGTTCTGTGCCCAAATGCTTTCAACTAGGGTCCTTGTGAGGACCCGGACAATGTTTAGGTGAACAAATGTTGTCTCCTTGCAATAAACTAAAATACTTTCAAGCCTATGTGTGATGCTATGTGTGATATTTTCAAGCTCATTGAATCACCTAGTAAATAAGAGCCGAGAAGAATTGCTGTGTACACTTTCCAGACAAGGGTCTTTTGTACAAATGTGCAGAGGGTGCCTAAGACCTGAGGTGCCTTGTGTGACAGACACTAATACACAGTGAAGAAAAAGAAAGAAGTCTCCCTGTATCAGTAAGGCAACAGTCGAACACAGTGCTTTTCAACTGCCCGGTCGGATTACTGAGTGGTGGTCGGATGACTGCGCACTGTGTTTGATTTAGATAGGCTGTGGTTGGACAGATGATGAGTGCCGCGGTTGGACGACCGAGCCCTGCTTGCCTACACCTACAGCACTCTGCTAATTCAGAGGCGAATACGGATGCCAAATATTTTGTTCATAATACAAAGACACACATCTTACCAAACATGTGAGCGTGTCCTAGGGTGCTTTCTCAAACCAGTCACAAGACATGTGTGTTCTGGACCATTCGCTGTGTAATTCACTAAAATGTTCACCGGTTCTGTGGACAGTGTGATCTGTGTGTGTTGTGTACAATACACTTCAGCACCTGGACTGTCTGTGAGAGTGTTCTGTGCCCAAGTGCTTTCAACTAGGGTCCTTGTGAGAACCAGAACAATGTTTATGTATTGAACAAATTTTGTCTCCTTGCAATAAACTACAATACTTTCAAGCCTATGTGTTATACTTTCAAGCTCATTGAACCACCTAGTAAATAAGAGCCGATACAAATTGCTGTGTACCTTTTCCAGACACGGGTCTATTGTAAAAATGGGCAGAGGAAGCCTGATGATCTTGTGTGAAACACGTAAATACACAGTGAAAAAAAAAACTCAGACTCCCTGTGTTAGTAGGGAAATAGTCAAACACAGGGCTTTTCAATTCAACATGTTTATTCCATTTGTAATACACAGATACAACTGAAGACTTTCATTTTTGATACACAGACATGTATCATGGTTTAATACATGACACAGTTTTACTGAGCAAACAAGGACATCGTCCAGGAAACCTCCAATGCACACAAGCCTCTCTGCTATGTCATGTGTGTAACTCCCCAATTCCTGGGAATACATAATACAGACGGGGGTTGTGAGATGTGGAACTTTGGATGTGTGTTGCTCTGCATGTATATACAGTACATTCTGTACCCTGGGTGGATAGCTGAGTCTTTTTTGACTGGGTGTTCTTTGGTTGGATAGCCATGTCGTAATTTGCTGCCCGGTCGGATAGCTGAGTGGTGGTCGGGTGACTCAGCCATTTATGATTTAGATGGGCTGTGCTAGGACAGATGATGAGCACCACGGTTGGAAAACTGAGCCCTGCTTGCCTACACCAACAGCACTCTGCTAATTCAGGGCCGAATGCGGATGCCAATTTTTTTGTTTCTAATACAACGTCACACATCTTACCAAACATGTGAGCATGTCCTATGGTGCTTTCTTAACCCAGTCACAAGACACAAGACCAATCGCTGTTTGTTTCGATAAAATGTCCACCGCAAGCTCCATCGTTCTTGTGACAACCCCTGTGAACGGCGGTGGATCATTATGACCCGAGGGCAGCAGAAGGGTTAATCCAACAAAGCTTGCTGAAGAAGTTAAGGAAGCTGGAATGTATTCAGTACAATTGGTCACAACACAAGATTTGACATAAAAAAATAAATGAGCCATTGTTCTCAGTTATTTGACTGATGTCATCAATGAGAAACTAATTGCATTGCCTGTCAGTCCTCTACTGGAGAAATTCTTGTTGTGTTGCTGAAAAAAAGTTTTGGAAATAATTGGCATTGACATCAACAAATGCACTGGCAACTCAACAGATAGGGCTGCAAACATGCAAGGGCAGTACAAGGAATGTTCTGCACTTCTCAAACAAGAGGCACCAGCCGGTGTTATGCACATATTCTTAACCTTGAGCTGGCAGACAACTGGAATTGTAGTGTCAAGTGCCTCACGTTTCTCCCTGCAGAATGACATTGCCACATTCATATGTGAGTCCTACAAATGCATGAAAGTGTGGGAGGAGGTCAGTGAGGACAGGAGACACAGACGTATTGCTCAAATAGGAGAAACACGGTGGTGGTCCAAAGACCAAGCACTACGCAAAGTGTTTGGACATTTTGGAAATCCTGAAGGAGCACTTTTCATTGACCTTGTTACCACCATGGCAAAGATGGAGAAAGACAATACAATGCAGCCAACTGTGAGAGTGAAAGCCAGAGGTTACATAGAGGCATTAATCAGATATGAAACCATACTCACAGCGCAGATTTTCCTTAGAATATTTGCTCAAACTACACCACTGTCAAAGTACCTTCAGACGAGTGGCATGCACTTGCTTACTGCTCAACGCATGGTAATGGACTTGCTTACTGCTCCATGCATGGTAATGGGAACTGAAGACAACTTAAAAAGATTCGGCCGGGATTTTGAAGGTGTTAAAAATGTAGCAGATACATTTGTACAGTGGGCAAACGGCACTATACAGGAGCAAGATGATTGTGACTTTAAAGTTCAAACTGCCCTCCCAGAAAAAAGGCAAAGAAAAAGAAAGCCATGCCAGGTGAGATGGCAGAGGATGAGCCACTTTCAGATTCTTTGAAAGAATACAGAGTCAAAGTCCACAACGTCATCATGGACAATGTCAAAGATAGCATCCATCACCAATACACAGCAAGTGCAGGTCTGTGTTCAGATTTTGCTTGCATGGATCCTAATAAATTTGCTGAAATACAACAAAATGGCCTCCCAAAATCCACTCTAGTGGAACAAATTTTTTATCAACTTTTGATGATCATGCCACAGTGGAGACATTGCAGGTAGAGCTGACAAATTTGGAAAAGGCTGAAAATGTCTACTTTGGATAGCTATAGTGTAAAGACAGTGAAGGAGCTCTCAGGAGAAGATGCCAACCTTCCAGGTGCTGATGAGGCCTTGGAGTTGGTGAGCACGGTTTGTTCAACTTGCAAAAACTGTGCAATATGTTGCCATATCCTGCTGTCTAAATACAACCTTCTCACGAATGACTATCATGTCATTGGTCTGGGCTACACGTTTTTGTTAACATTGTCTGTGACACAGGTATCCTGTGAAAGAAGTTTCTCCACACTGAAGCTTGTGAAGAATAGACTTAAGACCTCGATTAATCAGGAACACCTTGAGGCTTTCATGTTAATGTCAACAGAGAGGGAGGTACTTGTTGGACTTGACATTGACAACATTATTGATAAAGTTGCTGAGAGCAGCAAAGTCTTACGCAACCTGCTGACCTTCTAAGCTAACATTTCTTTTAACCTCTCTTTTGCAGTTTATATACATTTATGAGCGAGAAGTAGAGAGGTAGTAACAGCTTTGGACTTCTAGAGTAAATGCTTGTATAATGTTATGTATAGACCCATTTGATATCAGGACTGCTTTACTTCTAGGTTGGTTGATTTTTTTATTGTTGTGGTCATGCTGTGAAATAAATGTAATTTAGGGAAGAAATATGGTTGTCCATGCTTCCAAATTTTATTTGGGTGTAAATGATGGCCTGGATGGGTGTAGGATTTCCCGGCATGAAATTGTGTCCCAGTCCGGCCCTGCTGACTGCCATTAGGTACCGAGATGAGATCCTCAGACCCGTTGTGAGACCATATGCTGGTGCGGTTGGCCCTGGGTTCCTCCTAATGCAAGACAATGCTAGACCTCATGTGGCTGGAGTGTGTCAGCAATTCCTGCAAGAGGAAGGCATTGATGCTATGGACTGGCCTGCCCGTTCCCCAGACCTGAATCCGATTGAGCACATCTGAGACATCATGTCTCGCTCCATCCACCAACACCACATTGCACCACAGACTGTACAACGAGTTGGTGGATGCTTTAGTCCAGGTCTGGGAGGACATCCCTCAGGAGACCATCCGCCACCCCATCAGGAGCATGCCGAGGCGTTGTAGGGAGGTCATACGGGCACATGGAGGTCACACACACTACTTTAAGGACATTACATCAAAGTTGAATCAGCCTGTAGTGTGGTTTTCCACTTTGATTTTGAGTGTGACTCCATATCCAGACCTCCATGGGTTGATAAATTTGATTTCCATTGATCATTATTTTGTAATTTTGTCAAAACACTTTTGTCAAAACACTTATGGCATCAAGGCCATATATGATCTGGTTGGTTTTAGCTGCTTTTAGCTTTTAACTGTGTAGACAGTGTAGAATTTTGCACATCAAACACTACTTTAAAAATGAAAAAGGCAGTTTAGATGGAACAATTATTTTGTAAGAAAGTAGTTCAATTGTTACAGCCCTACAAATAGTACATTTTACTTCACAATTTAGTTATTTTAATGATAGAGTAATACCCTGCTGTACGTACAGTACAGTAGGTTATCCAAGTCAAATGCTTTAGATGAATTTGGATTTGCTCACTGAGCCACCTGGTGGACACTAATTGTACTATTTTCTTTTAAAAACTCCCACCGAAATCTTATAAAAATTGCTTGCGGTGAACCTCGGTACAGCCTCTACCCTCGACGGACACTTGAGATGAGCAACATCTGTAGTTTATGTTTTATAATGGCTAGACTATTCAGTTATGCCAGGCAAAGTCAGGTGCAGATGAGAGAAGAAAATTGTTGAACAAATCGCTAGTGGTTCCCAAACATGTGTACTAGGACGCCTAGGAACCACTGGCAATAGGCATATAGTTCATTTTTGGGACGCTTTGTTCACACAAAACTGCTGCAATGCAATCACATTGCAGTTTCTTAAAAATGCAGGCCATTCTAATTTTGGAAGATAAAATAATTTGTAAATTCATATACAGGGTTGGGTAAGTTACTTTTTAAATGTAATCAGTTACAGTTACTAGTATTCACAATGCACAGATAAAAAAACAATCTTGTAATCCATTACTCCCCAACGCTTTTGAGATATCGGAGATCTTCTATATCTAGAGATATTGTTTCTTCTACACATTCACTGGATGTGAATTAATTTCCTGTCCACAGTTGAAATTGCTGGTGCCAGATCTACTCAAAAGAGTTGCTAGAGCATGACAAAAAGGAAATCCTAGATATGCTGTGACCAGGATTCAAAGTTTTCAGAGAATAAACTCCTAAAGGAGATTTAGTGAATTCATACAAAGTACAACAAATTGTGTATATTTTATTGTAATAACAATATATTGCAGTGTCATCCAGATTAATATTTTATAATTTTATTACCATTCAAAACACCTTTTTTACCATTCAACACCAGACCTGTGAATAGGTTGTGACAGTACAATGTCCATTGGTGTTGAATGGAACTACAACTTCACACTGTCTATAATTGCTTTTTTGTGGCATAGAAAGTCTCCAAACTAGAAAAGAGACAGCTGATCAGCTTTTGGTCAGCTGACTCAATGTAATAAAAAATCTAAAGGGACTAAACATTTAAAAGCTTGTGTTTTAGTCAACAATAGACCACAAGCTTGTGATTTAGTCAACAATAGACCACAAGCCTGTGTTTTAGTCAACAATAGACCACAAGCTTGTGTTTTAGTCAACAATAGACCACAAGCTTGTGTTTTAGTCAACAATAGACCACAAGCTTGTGTTTTAGTCAACAATAGACCACAAGCTTGTGTTTTAGTCAACAATAGACCACAAGCTAGCTTGGCAGAATAACCCAACATATCCTTCTTCATAGATCTGATTACCCCTGCTAATTACAAAAATGTATCTGCTTAGATTATGGGAATTAAGTACATCATTAACCAAGAGCTTCCATGTACATCCACAACTATGAACAGATTATCATTGGCAAAATGTAATGACATTTTATTAGATGACAAATTGAAACAGTTTGTTTCAACATTTATGAGAACAATGGTTAATGAAAGACAAGTTTGTTTGGTTTTATTTAGTTGGTTTGCTAATTTGATTGATTCAGGGCTGTTTTTCACTTCCAAAAGCAGTGATTAGTGGGAAGAGAAAAACAGAAGTGACATAGTGTAACTATCATGCAAAAAAGCAAAACATAAGGGGGAAGAAGGCATTGGTATTGTGTATTTTTGTCATACTAAAAACAGCATTGACAGAGCTAAATACATCATACAGTATACATACAGCCTAGGACTGATAGGCGTACTTGACTTCCTATTGGAGGAAAAGGGCTTTTCCTTGTTCAGTACATCACAGATGGCTCCAGTTTACTTATTTGCTATAAGATAGCTTTAATGTTGTGAGAAATTGCATGCATTTGAATGATAAAGTGACTGGCATTGGTTCATTAATTTGTGGATGGTTGGAACAGTTAACTTCATATTGCATTAGGATTCTCAATTTTGGTTCCTTGCAGAAAGTTATTCAATCTACTGGTGGTATGTGACTCAGGTTATAAGTTGTTTTAGGCAAGGTATTAAGAACCCGACAGCTGTTTTTTACTGTACAGATGATCTCCACAAGATCTCTACTGAATTGTTAGATTCCTTTGCCCCTCACACACGGAATGAGTTACAATGTACTTTTTAATTTGGAGGAACTGGTGCCATTAGGTCACTTTAGAGGTTTACTTGAAGAAACTTTGATTGTGTTGCTTTCCTCTTGCTTTTTAATTGCTTTAAATTGCTTCGCTTGATTGCTGTACATTGTATTTTGTGACCTACACAGGTCATTGCTGCAAATGAGTACTGATTCTCTATCACTTAGTTGGGCGTCAGTGGCTCAGTAGTTAGGGAGTCAGACTTGTAGTCAGAAAGTTGCTGGTTCAAATCCTGACTATGCCAAATGTCCTTGTGGCCTTGGGCAAGGCACTTAACCTTAAGTTGCTTCAGAGAAATGTCCCTCTATTGAATTTTAAGTCACTCTGGATAAAAGTGTTTGCTAAACAACTCAAATGTAAATGTCCCTGTTTAAATAAATACACAATCAAATAAATGAAACAGACTTTTTATACAACAGGTCTTTCAGGTCTAGCCAGCCATTTCAGACACAATACCGTATATAAGGCAACTAATTATAGGATTTATTTTGTCTTCAACTTTCCTGCCCTGTCTCATTTTCTTGTTATTAGTTTCAAGAGTTTACTAATGGAAAGCTTCTTTTTACAAAGTGGCTCACTGTTAGAAATCATTCAGGCAATGGATGCAACATTGCAAGAACCTGATGGCATAATGAGAGACAGGACGCAACACTATCAGCATTTACTCAAATTACAAACATGCTAAGGCTTATCCCAACCTAGCAATTTAATACTCTATTAGTATGCTGATTGTTCACAGGTCTAAACCAACCAGACAAAAATAACTGCCATCCGCACTGTTGTCATGCATTTCCTTTGTTGACATTTGTAAATTTGCTTGTTATATTTTAGCATTGGGACTGATTGAGGCTATAATAAATGATACATTGCCTTGCCTCATCTGAATGCAAATTATGTATTTTGTCTATGAATGGTAATGTGGGTCAATGTTAATTCAGGGTTTTAATGACTAAGAAATACTCTTTTCATTATTCCATTCTGGTATCAGTAGAAAAATGTGATTAAAGGTATTAATCAAATCTAATGATGCTTATGTTTCTTCAATGGGGCTGACATTACATCAACAAATCAACACAGAAACACATTTTACATGACAGTTAAGTCATTTAGGAGATGCTCTTATCCAGTAGATAGCATTGCTTTAAAAACATGCAAAAGTGAAACAACCACAACTTAGTGGGCATATTATAATCATTGAATCTGTATTTGACAAATCAATGCTAGAAAGAACACCATACAAATAATACAAATAAAAACACAGAGGTAGTTGCTGTGAAAATAAATACCCACAAAATAAATATCAGTTTTGGATATTCCAAACCTGGAATTTCTGATTATAAATGTACAGCCATTATATCTAAAGAAACTATATCTATAATTTTCACCAGGGTTTAAATTCCACCACAGGCTAGGCAGCCACTGCACTAAAGATGCTGTTTTAGGCTATATGTAAACAGGAAGTTGATCACCCGGAGGCAACATTTATTATTTCTGTTGACCTTAACGGTGCCAGTCATAAAACTCTACTACCAAACCTCTACCAGCATGCAAGAAAATGCTGGTTATTCTCTACATTGCCCACAAGGGTGCAAAAAAGGCATTCAGATGTCCAACACTCAACAAATCAGACAATCTGTCCAACTGCTTCCCACCTACAAACCGCTTAGGCAGAAGATGTGCAAAAGCAGTTAACATTTGGATAACACTGTCTAGGATATTTTCCATTGCTCTTCAGATAGCAATGATGGTTATTTTACTGCCTTAATAAATCATATCAACAAATGCAAATAACAATGTTATCCTAATGCAGTGTTTCTCAAACTTTTTCTGCCATTCCCCACATTGGAGGTAGGAAAGGGTTCCGAGCCCCACCTGTCCGCAATCGCCCCAACAAAATGGTTAAAACTAGGCTTTACCTTTAACTGTTATAATTAATTTCATTAACATCATATTTAAAAAACATAACCTCAATTAACAGCATTAACTTTGAAATAGAGATAATAAAAGGTATATTATATTATCACTTTGCATGAAATAAGATTATGTTTACAAATATTAATAATAATAATAATAATAATGCAGTGTTTGCATTTTGCCCTTGATAGCATCCAATTTAGAAACTGAGAAAATAAAATTGTGGACTAAATGTGCTTTGCTTCATTTTGTCACTTTGCATACTGCATGCTGTAATGTCTGTAAAGAGAACTCACAATTGTCAAATAGCACAATGTTATTTATTGACCTAAATGACAGTCCATAGGAACAGGCAAAGATACAGCTAGGTATATCCTCTGGCAGAGTAATCCAAACAGGCAGATGGTCAAAACGGATAGCATATATGGCTAAGGTACAGGTAGGGATATCCAACAAGCAGAGTAATC
>JACXGM010007884.1:9702-29950 GCA_016801145.1 Umbra pygmaea | reverse complement strand
AGCTGGGAGGAGGCCTCGGGGAAGACCCAGGACTAGGTGGCGAGATTATATCTCCAACCTGGCCTGGGAACGCCTCGGGATCCCCCAGTCGGAGCTGGTTAATGTGGCTCGGGAAAAGGACGTTTGGGGTCCCCTGCTGGAGCTGCTGCCCCCGCGACCCGATCTCGGATAAGCGGACGAAAATGGATGGATGGATGGAGTTTTTTTTCCTGGTTAAATAAAGGTAAAATAAAAAATAAAAAAATAAAAATAAAAATCACTGGTTATGTGATCTACTGTATATTGTTGTTCTTCCTTTATTGTACTTAGCGTTACATACTTGTCCAGTTTGTATAATTTGATTTGCATACTCAGTGTCTTCTCTCATGTACTCAATAAAACATAGTTATAGATTCTGTTTAGATGCCAATTATTTGATATTTTACATTGTGTTGTTATTTATACAGACACTAGTTGGTGATTATTTTAGCAAGTGAGACTGGGCTATTAAGACAAGAAAAAAAATCACATGTATAAGACAGTTTAATAATTTGAAATTAATGTTGAACCACAAGTTTTTTCGCATACCCACTAACATCATGCGGGTACCACTTTGGAAATACTGTCGCTGGTTTCATCTAATCAGCACTTGGGGGGTTGAGGTGTTCAACATTTGTAACACAATGACTAGCTGAGTGCCCATCAATGCGGTTCTGGGCGAGGGGAGATTAAGTGTCACCTTTCTACAAAAATGATGCACGCTTTGTGAGGGTGCTCGCAATGTTGATAATTATAATATTACAAAAAAACAAGATATCTGCGCAATGTACGATGTACGCGGGTGCATGCTTTATGCGCTAAAATACATTATTTACAGCACTTAACTTTTTCCACATTTTGTTGTTACACCTTTATTCTGAAATTGAAATTTGTTGTTACACCCTTATTCTAGTGATTGCGCGAGCTCCATGAGTTCACAGCAACACACTTACTTTGTTTGTTAGTTAGCTTAGTTTGAGTCTTGTTTATATTTAATATGATTAGCTAATATATAAAATATATTTTGTGTCCTTACAGTTTTGTTTACTAAAATGTATTACTTGTGATCATTAAGCTACCTATTGGATTGCGCATTTTTCAGTAGCCTACCTCAAGCAACGATAAAAACCCACTCCCATTGAGCAGTTAATCCCCACGTTCTGATTCTGTGAACATTTCTTTCTACCGACATAAGAGCCAGGCATTGTGGAGTTACTTTTATTCAGTAGTTTGTTTGAACTGCTGGTCGCAATTCTACAGCAGATTTAAGCACAGTCTATTGTGCGCACATAAAAATGCTGCAGGCAAAATAGAACATAAGATAGGCTACGTTTAGACGTCTTAATTTATTTCAAATAAAGAATATAAATAACTTGCAAATATAATTCAAAGACATTGCTCTCTAACCAAATCCATACATTCAAACAATATGTGTGCTGGTCTCCCTCAACAAAGTCAGAAAATGCATTCCAACGCAAGCGACTTCAGTACACGTCGCTCCCGACATCAAAAAAAAACTTCACTAACACACGGTCAACTCCATTCCTTCATCTGAGATTCAAAAAAGCAGGCAATGGGAACCATCCACAGAGATAGTCACAGTATACTGGCACAGTATTCAAGCCACCATGTAAGTTAACGCCTATAATCAAAAAATATTCCTGTCAGCAACTGGTAGTCAAATATCAGGAATAGGACTATTTTTATAGTATATATAGTTAATTGATCATATTCTGTTTGTCATCACAATAAATCAAATGATTAGCAATGAATGTAATGTGTGTTACATGAATATGCTACAACAGAGTCAAATTCAGAGCATAGGTGAAAAATCATCCTGTTAACTAGCCCTTTGTTTACTTCAGCAGATGGTAAAGCTATTGCCTAATTCTAACAAGATTATCAGTCATCAATTTATGGGGATTTCATAATGATATCACATTGGATAGTAGGCTTTAGTACTAAATGGTAGACAATAGTAAAATAAAAAGTGCGTATAGCTAGCTGCTAATTGTATTTGTTGTTTGTTGATTTCCGAGTATAAAACTTGTTGAAATGTTTTTAGTGTGTGTGTATCAATATCTTTACATTTCCATTTAATTTCAACAAAACCGTGATAATATTGATAGTCGTAAAACTTTGGTCACTATAATCGTGATATGAAATTTTCATACCGTCCCATCCCTAGGTGTAACACAGGGTGAGCATCAGCCGCGGTCGGTGGATCTTAATTGGGGAGGATGGGCTCGTATTATGCTCGGAACCGGAGTGAATGGAATGGTGCGCAACGAACAAAACCGTTTTTTTGATTTGCACACATTCCATTCACTCCGGTTCTGAGCGTAATACGAGCCCGTCCTCCCCAATTAAGATCCACCGACCGCGGCTGAGCATCCAGTTTGGCAAACTGACACAAATGAGGAAGTGCTTTAAAACTACATTCTATCTGAATTCCAGCTGGGGGCAATACGTCTGGTTGCAAAAGAGCTCGGTTTCTGTAATAGTCTATGAGAATGAGAGACACTTCTCACTTGATTATTACCTTAGTAAACATTTTCATAATGAGTATATGGTCTCAATGGCTAGATTTAAGCCTTCTGCAAAATATAATGATGTTCCTTTTTTTAATTATAGTCTCATTGATTTTGAAATCTGCGATAAAGCAAAGGGGCGTTTAGGGCGTGGCTATGGCGTTCGATTGTACGACAAGACACTCAAAGGAGTTGACAGTTCAGTTTTTTGTAAGCAACATGACATTATGTTTTACATTTTGTTTTAATACTGTTTTTCGTTAGCATCCCAATTAATATCAGTTGGCTAGCTAGATTACTCCTCCCTCTCGTCTAAAATCGTCACATCAGCAACCAAGATGTCTGCGCCCGTAACGGCAAATTCGATGACCCAAATCCGATCTTCACAAAATAATGTGTGACGTAACATTCAGTGATATAAAAGTGAAGCGCTGTGAACACTTTCCGGATGCACTGTATATGAAAAGATATACAAAGATATAGAACAGAATACTATTAGGGACTGGTCGTTTTCTACGTCATCGCATTTAGGCCTGCTGCAAATATTGAAACGGTTGACCCTCCCCCAAGTAAATGTTCGCATGACCCTCCTCAAGTATTTAATAGAAAAAAGACCCTCCCCACATAAAAAAAGTAAATAGAGCATCATAGCCACAGGATTTTGATCAGGGGATGTTGTTTACAGCTGAGCAGTAGGGCCGCTTATATTATTTTGTCTGCTTAGACTGCTCTCAGACTGTGTAGTGGAATTTGTAGGTTTAAATGTGTTATGAATACAAACTTCACATCAGTGCTAACTGAAAAACTGACCAGCTAACATTTTCAGCAGGTACCTTCTTAATCCCCCATGGCCTTGGATAGCAGCAGCAGACCATTTCAGCTGTACTCTTTTTCCTGTACAAATTGTATTCATTGAGTGTGAAATATTAGCTGCTAGCTGGCTATATGAACAAATCAACCAGTTAGCTAATCTAAGCTAGCTCACTAGCAAGCTAGCTAGCATATCTACAAATCTAGGCAGCCAAATGTAAAAGGTTAGTAATTTTGTTTGCCATAAGACCATTCTTGTTAGTGTTATTGTACAACTAATTTGACATACCTTTGTGTCAATGAAATTTGCACAGATATGTGCTCTCACAATCTCAATTCTGGTTAAGGATGTTTTGGATGTAGCTAAAGAGATCACTGACTGAAAGTGCAGCCAGCTGTTAGTCAGCGTTTGAGTTCAGCACGCCTCTTCACGGAAATATATATATATATATATATATATAAGTTGTGAGCAGTCATTTGCCCAGTACTTTCACACACACACACACACACACACACACACACACACACACACACACACACACACACACACACACACACACACACACACACACACACACACACCAGGTGAAATAAGTGCTATTGACATGAAATTCTCACCAGAAGTTGGTAACAACCACAGTAGTCCATACATACAAAGAAACCAAATATTTTCAGAAATTAAGTTGTAATAATGTGAAATGGCACAGGGGAAGTATTGAACACATGAAGAAAGAGAGGTGCAAGAAGGCATGGAAAGCAAACAGCTGAAAACCATGAGTAATTAAAAAGCAATCCAGCCCCTTGTCAGTGCAAATTAATATCAGCTGGTTCAGTCCCAACTGATGGCCTACAAGAAGATCTCATTGCCATGGTGTCACACGACACATCTCATGATGGTAAAAGCAAAGAGCTGTCTCAAGACCTTCGCAACCTAATTGTTGCAAAACCTAATGGAGGCATTGATTATAGGCACATTAGCTTCTGAATGTGCCAGTGAGCGCTGTTGGAGCCGTAATACAGAAGTGGAAAGACAATCCTTACACCATAAATTTGCCTCAACCAGCTGCACCTTGCAAGATTTCTGCAAACTTCACATAACTGAAGGAAGGATGAATGGGCAAATTTACCAAGACATTCTTGACAAAATTTGCTGTCATCTACCAGGATGATGAAGATGAAACAAGGGTGGACATTTCAGCAAGACAATGATCCCAAACACACAGCCAAGGAAACTCTTAATTGGTTTCAAAGAAAGAAAATAAAGCTGCTAGAATGGCCCAGCCAATCACCTGACTTAAATCCCATTGAAAATCTATGGAAAGAACTGAAGATCAAGATTCATAGAAGAGGCCCAGGGAACCTTCCAAGATTTGAAGACTGTTTGTGTGGAAGAATGGGCCAAAATCACACCAGAGCAATGCATGTGACTGGATTCTCCATACAGGAGGCTTCTTGAAGCTGTCATTACCAGCTGTCATTACTGGTACAAAAGGCTTTTGTACAAAGTATAAAATGAATATCAGTTCAATACTTTTTCTGTGTCATTTCACATTTTTATACAACTTCATTTCTGAACTAATATGAACTAATTTGTTTTGGTTTCTTTGTATGTATGGATAACTTCAGTTGTCTGGTGGAAATTTCATGTCAATAGCACCTTTGGAAATATATTTACTGAGAAAAATGGTGATGTGTTCAACACTTATTTCACCCGCTGCATGCATGTACGTACGTACGTACGTACGTACGTACGTACGTACGTACGTACGTACGTACGTACATATGTATGTAAAACTATCCGAAATTACAATCCAACCAGTTACATTTGTATTCATTTACAGTCAATGATGTGACGCTCATGTTTTTGTGTACATATGGGTTAGATACATTTAAGATTAGAAAATTATTTGACAAATTATTTTCAAACATAATTTTCATCAAACCCTAATCTTACGTTTTGGATTTATTCAATTTTGAGAGAGTATTAAGAGAATTTGGGCTAAAATGTCAATACGGTGTAACCACAAAAACATGAACTAAATAATTACACTTGCTGAATTGTTTTTGAAATTCTCTCCAAAATATTGATAAATCATTATAATCAAACTATTGAGTCTAATGTAAAAACTGTGTTTGAATATTCACATAAAGGGTCAACTGTGTACATAGTTGACCATAATAATACCTGCAAAATGGATTTTAAATAGAAATGTCAAATGGTGTAACCAGTTACACCATTTGACTCCTTTCTGTTTGAGAACAATTAATCATTCAGGGCCAAGAGTATGTAATTTTAGATGCCAATTAT
Source organism: Umbra pygmaea (assembly GCA_016801145.1). Taxonomy (NCBI): domain Eukaryota; kingdom Metazoa; phylum Chordata; class Actinopteri; order Esociformes; family Umbridae; genus Umbra; species Umbra pygmaea. The sequence goes on along the minus strand of JACXGM010007884.1, from coordinate 24,283 downwards.
ATTATTTTTATAATTTAAATAGTGATTAACTGTTTAGCTTTAAAATGTTTTAATTAGATTGTAATTTAAGTGATCTTTGAAATGTCAAACTTTATTTTAAATTTCAAATGTCATAATACATTTTTTATATTTTATCATGATGTATGTAAGTAGTATGTTAAATTATTACATTTATTACAAATAAAGTGTACTTCTTTTCCTGAATAGAAGCCACTTACAAGCAAGGAAAGTCTCTCGCTACAGAGCGCGAGTGAACGCAGATCCTGCTGCAAGGGCAAATTACCTAGCCAAAAGACGGGAAAGGTAGTGCACACAACAGCACGCACATGCACACCTGCAAACACAGGCATGCACACATTTTTCATGTGAAGAATGTCAGAATAAAGTCTGACATGTAGATAGAGATAGTCTCTGGAAATGAGAGGAGTGCGAGGATGATTTATTATTCTAAATATAAAAGGCTAATTGTTATATTTACACAATGTATTTATAGCTATAAAAAGAGGAAAGGAGAGGGAAAGATTGGAGAGCTCTGCTACCAGGGTGTTCATAAACAGAATCATGAAAAGATGAGGGAAAGGTAAAAGCAGTACCAAAAACAAGGGAGAAAAAAAGGGTAGTTATTGATGTTATAAACCTTACTCCCCCATCGATGAACACATCAGGAGATGACCAGCATGTTGGCCCTCCAGAACCCATAGTTAACCTTCATGATCACGACTATGTGCAGTCAAACGTAGAGATACCACAAGCATCCTCAACCCCTTTAAAGGCAGTACAGAAAAGAAGCAGACCACGAAGTGCAGCACTGAAGGACAGGGAAAAGCTCAGGTCTGTACTCTGCCGAATTAAGAGAGAAAACTTAAGGCAGCAAATTCAAAGACACAAAGCCTACAAAGGAAACTGGACAAGCAAAAGAAAGGGGGAAAAATCTGGAAGTCAGAGAGAGAAACAAACAGAGGGACAGAAAGAAAAGTTTAGAAGGGAGCAAGTGGTCAGCTTTCTTTGCAAAATGGAGAATAGCCGCATGGTGTCTGGCAAAAAAGACACTGTGACAAAACTAAATCAAACAACAAAGGAGAGTACTACTTCACTCCCTTAAAGACATCCATTCCATCTACAATGGAACTGTCTTGAGACACCAAAGACTGTGTCGTACAGACAGTTTGTGAGATACTGTCAGTTATACATTACTCCATCAAAGATTCAGACAGAAACTCATGTGCATGCAATGATCATTAACATTTCAAGCTCATTGTTGAAAAATTGTCCTGGAGAGGCATTCTACAGACAAACAACATTTCAGATCTGCTGGCTGGTATTGCATGTGATACATCCAGCAAACAGTGTATGTATCGTGTGTGTAAAATGCTGCTACAATGTGGAATTTGAGGGCCCTCTAGATGAAGACATTCTAACTTGGCAGCAGTGGTCGAGGATCCCACAATAGAGGAGGGAAAAACCTACACCAACTTTGCCACGGTGACACAGAAGGGAAGACTGCTGACCATCTTGCTCTTTTCATCAAGAAGCTTGACTCTCTGGCCAAACAATTCAAATGGATCCATCAAGTAAAAGCTCTCAGAAACAAAAGAAACACTGAGATGATGAAATCTGCATCCCTGTAGATTTCTCAGAAAACTACAACTGCAAATTAAATACAGAAATTCAAGCTTTTCATTTTGGTGGCAGCTGCAAGCAGGCCACCATCCATACCTACGTGGTATACACAGCACTAACATCATATTCCTACGACGAGCGTGCTGTGAGTACTGAAGGATGCCATTCTGAAGTGCAAATCACCACCTTCTTCGCTTCTTATAATAAGTGACGGACCTGTTAACCAGTATAGGAACAGAAAATGTTTTATATTATTAAGTACTGTGCCTTTTCTTTATGGTTTCAAGAATTTTTCGTGGAATTTCAGTGAAAAGGCCCATGGAAAGGGCGCCCCTTCATGGTGTTGGTGGGGCCGTAAAGCGGCTTGCTGATGCCGCAGTCCTGAGGGGGAAGGATTTGCAGACTGAGGAAGATGTCTTCAACTTCCTGAAGGATGAGTCCAGTGTCCATTACTACTAGATCTCAGAAGAAGATATTGAAAGATATGAGAAAGTCCCGGCCTTCATTCCAGTTGTGAAAGGTACACTAAAGATTCATAATGTGACCTGTGAATAGCCAGCTGTGATCCAGTACAGGACATTTCATGCTTTTGCAAAAGACCCAATATCTGCAAGTGTCACTGGCCATCTGAAGTTGATTTCCGGGACCCACCAGCCACCACCTCAACATCTGACAACATGGAAGATCAGGAAAGTAAGCAGGGAATGTTTGCTCTTGTCAGATATGAGGGCAAACCATTTGTGGGGCTGATCATTAAGGTGGTTGGGGATGAAGTAGAGGTAAGCTGCATGCAACAGCTAGCCGGGAAGAATGTCTTCATCTGGCCTCATCCACCTGAAATCCTGTTCTATTATGAGTCTGATGTTCTTCACATCATTTCTGAGCCAGAACCTGTGAACTTGTATCATTCCAAACTCCTAGAAGATGCCTGGAAACAATTTCAAGCAGACAGCCTGAAAGGTTGTTCTTTTCACAGACTCAAATGTTCTGGTCAGGAATAGTTCAAATCTGAAGTTTCTGAGACATTGTTCATTAGTTGACATTTTTTGTGGTTACACCATTTGACAATTAGTCAATTGGTCACTTCTATCTTTTGTTAAAAATAATATAATGTCATATTAAACAATATGAATACAACAGAAATACAAAAAATACACTTCAGGCAAGTTTTGAAAATATAATTGAATTGCTCATCTTACCAATTCTTATCTGTCACGGACCCTTTACCTACTTTTTTATAATCAAACTGTAAAGCACCTTAAGTCTGCTGTCGATCGTGCCACCCCCAGATTCTCGCCTATTTGGTCTCGCCAACCTTGCTGAGCAGGGAATAGGGGAACTATCAAACAGACAATCCATGATACAGTCGTGCTCATACGTTTGCATACCCTGGCAGAAATTGTGAAATTTCTACATTGATTTTGATAATATGACTGTTGATGCAAAAAAATCTGGCTAATGTAAGTATAGTGATCATAGGAAGCTATTAATTATCAGTTGTTTGGCTCCTTTGCGAACAATACTGATAAAAGAATTCATGGCTCTGATCAAAAACGTTCACACACCCTTGAATGTTTGGCCAGACACACAAGGTGACACATGTTAAAATGGCAAATAAAGGTTAATTTCACACACCTGTGGCATTTTAAAATGCAATTAGTGTCTGTGTACAAATAGTAAAGGTGTTTGTTAGCTCTCACATGGATGCAGTGAGCAGGCTAGCTACTGAGCCACTGGTAGCAGAAAAGGACTGTCAAAAGACCTGCTTAATAAGATACTTGAACTGCATGGTGTTGGAAAAGGATATAAAAAAGGTATCTGAAGCCTTGCAAATGTCAGTCAGTACTGTTCAATCACTTATTAATTGGGCAGTTACGTGTGGATAACACCAAAAGCCTCAAACTACAAACTTTTTTTCATGCATCATCTTTCTATTTGTGCAACAGAAGTTCATATTTAACCTGCTGCTCCCACTACTGCCAAGCCAATCCCGCATACAACTTCATGCAAATGTTCAATAATCCAATGCATTCAACACAGTGAATGCTCTGCATCTGCTTCTGTAAAGCAATGCTGCAAGGAAATTTCAGTGTTCTATTGCAAATTAATGAACTTCCTGTTTATCACATTTTATGCTGCATGTGGGGGTTAATGGATGAAACAGTGAAAACGTTAATACAATCTAATTGATGCCATTACACAATTTCTTCTGTTTTTGCCTACTTGCGTTCACGGCTGAAATTTGCCTGCTCAAAGTTAATTAGTTAACAACAATACCATAGATCAGTTTTTCTTTCTGACAATTCTGCCAGCAGGCAAAAATTTGACAGGCTTTAAGATTTTTATCAGCTAAAAGCCGGCTAACGGAGGCCTTGATATATAAATATATTTCCAACATAAAATCCATGTCAATAACTAATTTTATGTTTCATTGATTTAAATGTCAGTGTAGCATATGGAATACAGTAGTATGATTGGTCAGGAGTTGGAGTACTTTTGCAGAGTGCTGACTGTATTGAGCTTGTGGCTTATTGGTGCCTTACTTGTAATTTGGCCTCCTGGTCCAAACAGCCTTGGTGTTCTGGTGGAGAGACAGAGGCTTAGTCACATCATATCATCAACTGTATAGAAATGCAGATTGTAGGCTGAACAGCAGGTTTTATCTTCCAGCAACCGCACCCTCTTTATAAGCTCTGCCCAGGTCCAGGCACTGATCTCGCCATTGCCGGCACTTAGAAGGTGAGAGTCAGTGGAAAGGAGGGAGAAAACAGGCCCTTCATGTGCTGCGAGAGAGGCAGAAAGAGAAAGACAATTGTGGCGTTAACAGGTGTAGGCTTTGTTACAGTCTTTCTATTGGCAAATGGTGGTTCTCATTCTGTTTGGTTCCACAAGATGTTGAAAGCGAAAGCCTTGTGGTGTTTTACCATAGCGGCAGTAGATTGGTTTGAACATAGCAAAGGCAATATAGCTACTGACCAGTAAATGTGAGGATGGGTTTCCGGCTCATGTCTGTAGCATCTGGGCTAAGTGCTGAGGAGAGACTGGTGGAAAATACAAGAACAAATTCACCCTAAATAGTATCCACTCAAACATTTGAAGGGGGTGAGCAGTCACAGGGTCAACCATTTGAAATATCTTTTGAGGTTAATTATCCAACCTTGGAAACATATAATTTGTTTACAAGACACATTAAGCATGACAACTAATCCTTTCCAATTGATCAACAGAAAGAAGTGCCTCCTGCTCTCAAACCCCTTTTTCCACACCTGAACCTCAATGTTTGGGACTACACAGTGTGCACAATAATTAGGCAAGTTGTATTCTTAAGTATTCATTTTTATTATTGAACAACTACAGTGTTCTAGGTCAATCCAAAATGTAAATAAACCTCAAACCTGAATAGTTACAGGAATTGAAGCTGCCTAATAATTATGCACACCTTGGGTGTTGCTCTCCTTAGGCCACACCCTCCCTCATTACACAAATACACATCACCTGATATCCAATAAGCATTCCAGTTTATACAGCTTGGAGTTGGAACATGTGCATAATAATGATACGGTCAAAATACTGACTTTACTAATAACTATGCACACAGTGTAATGCTGATGTGTGTGACAATGTGAGGTCTTTTTTATAACATGTGGACACCCTTTGACTCCTTTATAACAGCGTGTTTTAGAGGAGCTTGGCAATTTCAATAGGGGTGATCATGTGACTGGTCATCCCATTTAAAATAACCATTGTATTAAACAATCTGTAATCTATGTTAACATCTTTGTATTGTTATTACCCAATCTAATAGTATTCAGTACACTGCTTGGTCTCGCTCTCACCTGAACACTGCGATCTCGCCGTAGTTGTTGCCTGCGGCAAGAAAGCGACCGCAAGGAGAGAAACTCTGGGAAAACACGGACATGTGGAGGTGCTGCACGAAAAACAAAGTAAAACAAGTTTAACGAGTGTTTTCCCTTATACAAAAAATGGAACATAAGGACTGAACATTATACTAGTATTGATAAATGTACAGTACACGAGTACTGTAACTAGTATTGATGTTAGCGGTCGTCTAATGCCAACAAGCATTAAACGTTAGATTCATAGTACTGTACAGAAAACTAGTTTATTCATGCAGTTAATAGATGGTTAAAACGCCTCTACTGTAGACGGTATCAAGATCACTCTGAATGAGCTACAATCACATAGCCAGCATAGGCGCTACTTTCTTCCTTTTTTAAAGTATATTTATATATATATTAACATTTATACACTATATTCTGCTACGTGTAAACGCAGAGAGAGGATAAACTGTTACCTCGACAGGCCCCATTATTGTACAGACAAAAACTTAAGTTTCGAAAAAAAATAAGTATTGAGCTCAATTTAAACGTCCAGATTTCTGGTTTCCCACCACCCGGTCTTCTATTCATTCAGTCGCCTAGAAATGACGTCAGAGACCACCTGACCAGCCTCCTGGGATTTTATCAGAGCTTCCAACGTCTCTGGATTGTTCATGCTGTCTATGACTGGGATCCATAGATTAAATCTATATATTCCTCACTCAGCCCTACAACATGGAGAGCTCAAACCAGAAATAAAGATTAGCTTATTATTCCCTTTTCATCAATAATTGAATATACTTATAAATATTAGATAAATACTGACACACACAAACTGGCCTATGAGTTGTTGAGTTTGTACCAGAATGAGAATTTCACACATTCATTTAATAAATATTGGGCTCATAGTAATTGGCTTATTATTATACAAATGAACACAAGGGGGGAAAAAACTAGGGAAATCACTGCCAACACAAAAGATACAGCTGCTTTTTATTACCATTATTCATTATTTTCACAAAGAGAGAAACAATCCAAGAGTTGCAGTTTCTAATCAACATACATGGAAACAGCACATAATCCTTTCTGTGATAACCAAAATACAGAAGATGGGTAATATCTACAAGTAGAACAATGCGCAAATACAGAACAGCAGAAAAAGCGCAGTGAAGTCACTTTGCAGATTTGAGATTTTATTTCATAGGACTCTGTGTTTAGAGTCTGGATTCTGGAATGCATTCCTCCAGCAGTCTGCACAGACATCGCTCACCTTGCCTGTTACTGTCTCCACCTAGAATTTACAGTTAATTGTCTTCCTTACAGCACACCATAAAACAAAAATGTACAGAAACCCATGTCTAAAAGCAGACTGAACAGTCTGAGTCAGATTTCAAATCCTGCTTAGGCTCTCTTCCTGTGGTGCTATCGCCGGGCCTACAGATCTTTATTCAGCTGACTTTATTCAGCTTGACACAGGTCAAAATTTCCACACCTCCCTCCCTCTCTGAATGGTGAAATCCAGTTCAAACCAGCACAAGTGAAAAACCACACAAGATTGGTAGGGTGGTTGTGGGAAAGGACATGTCCATTACAAAGTTGAGGGATCATTTTCTTCTACTGCTTGGCGATCGGCTTGGGGATCTTCTGTTACCACTCCTGAAAAGAGAGCAAGAAAATGAGTAAAGATATCAGTGCAGACTGCACCACAAAACTGATTGACATACATAATAGTTACTAAAATATGGCTTACATTTCAAATATATATCACAAACAGTTACATACCGCAGTTGTATAATTCAATGTTTTTTTTTAACTTAAATCTGTACTTTCCAAAGGAGTAAATAATTTATGATCAGTCTTAAAAATGGGCAATCATTTTGACTAGTGGATTTTTAAATCAGGATGTAAAAATTCACTACAGCACCGCAAAGTTGGGTGCCAGAAAAAATGCTGATATTTCAAAATATACATGTTCTTTCAATTTAATCCTGTTTATTTATGAATATTCAAGGGTTTAGGGCAGGGGTCTTCAACTCGTAACACTACTGGGTCTGGAGCCTGCTGGTTTTCTGTTCTCCCTCAACATTAATTGGACTCACCTGGTGTCCCAGAGTTAAATGCATCTAAGATTAGAGGGTTGCAATGAAAAAATTGATTGGATCTGGCTTAGAGGTCCAGAGTTGATTACCCCTAGTTTAGGGTGTCCGGGATGGCTTATTTGCCCCAACAATAGTTTTAGTAAAAAGCTCTTCATTGCTAATGAAAAGGGGGTCCATAGATGTATTTTCCCATACAAGGCCTACAAATTGGCTGGTTGGCTACTGACCTTCGGGTGGGTAGGGAATGTGCCGGTCGTCGCTGTCTGGGTGGAGAGTAGCTGGGTGACCGAGAGTCTCTCAGCGAATCAGCAGGCACCCTGCGAGGACGCACCGGGCTGGAAGAGACCATCACATGCATCACATTAACAGGTGTCTGTAGAAAAACCATTCCAAATACATTGTGTCTGATTTTTCCACTTTTCTGGAAAAGATTGCAACCTCTAAGATTGCAAGTTTGGAATGACTTCAGTTTCCCAGTCAGTTACAGCCATTTCATTTTTTTTTTAAATTTAACCCTATATTTAACCAGGTAAGTTGACTAAGAACAACTTCTTATTTACAACAACGACCTGGGAGCAATTTTGGGTAAAGTGTCTTGCCCAAGGACACAAAGACATTTGGCTCAGTTGGGAATCGAACTGGCAACCTTCTGACTACAAGTCTGACTCCCTACCCGCTGAGCCATCTGCGCCACACACATACACACACCAAAGTTATTCCAAACTTGCCTTATTACATACACAAGATAGATAGATAGATAGATAGATAGATAGATAGATAGATAGATAGATAGATAGATAGATAGATAGATAGATAGATCTATCAGTTACAGTAGTACAGGCAATAGAGTGGTGGATAAGATGACTGTTGTTCAGCAGTTGTTGGGTATGTGAGTGGAAATACGTCTAACATGCTAACGGATATCCAACGCAATCACCCAGATGTGCTAGCTCAGGGGAGAAATTGTATGACACTAGAGATGGTACAGCTTTAACATGCACAATAAAAAAAAATGCATTCTGCATTTTTGTTTAGCTTTCCCCACATTGTACTGAACTCGAACCAAACCGTGACTTCTGTATACCGTTCCACCCCTATTTGACAGATCTGTGGGATGGTGAAGGGTGCTCACATGGTTCATCCAACCACCTGTCGCCCAGCGGCCAATTCTTTTGACACTACTATTCCAACACGAAAGACTTTAGTCAGATCATGTGTGGGATGATTACCTTCACCAACTATACTTCTTCGCAATTGAATTTACAGGTGCCCGACCAGCAGTTTCTGGAGAGGGACGCGGCAAGGTAGATAATCCGCCTTAACTATCCAAAATCCCAGGCAATGTTAATTTACACTGCCTCATGCTGGAGGTGTCAGGAAGTCAGAGAATCCATAATCAGGCTAAAATCACTGACTATGATGACATAGCTTGTCCTGCAAGACACCGATTTAACCCACTACTCCACACAGACCCCCGATATTCCAACGATTCTTTAATGAATATTATGCACACTTACAGTGTCATATGGCTCAATGCTTAGAAAAAAGTTGTATTCAGAAGGTTCCAGATGAAATTCCAGACTGTCAAATGGAGTTGTGTCTATGAGCACTTCACGCTACATTGCTCCAGGGGGATGTCCCTGTATTCACTGTAAGTCGCTCTGGATAAAAGCATATTTAAAAAATCAGGTGTTCCCAAACTTTTTGGCTCACTTTAATCGCAGCTCGACCTATGTAAATACAATAATGTTTTATTAATTTCCACACCTGTCACTGGAATTCGGTTTAGCTGGCCTACCGAGGCCACCTGCCCAAAAGCCCCTTCCCGGCAGCTCGGTGCAACATTATCCAATGCACCATACCTCTGCTGAGCACCTGCTCTCATCACCCCTCTTACATAAGCATGTTGGTGCCGTGTTGTCTTCGGTTACAATAAGAGTTGGTCTTTTAACCATTATATTGTTACTTGATGCATCTGCAGTTTCTTTCAGCTTCTTTTCTCTCAAAAGTATGATATTGCCAATGTGTTTCCATAGTCAGAATTAATTACAAGGATGATAGTGACGATGTAAACACACCATACATTCACATAATAATAATCATTTTAGGGGTGTGCCAATTTAATCCTCCTATCCTTTTTATCCCAATTCATACTCATAATCGTTCTATTGTTAATAAGCCAATAATATTCACAGACAAATAAGTATGGCTCAGCTTCAGACCACATATGGAATTACAAGAATCAATGACACCAACAACTCAATAATGACCTAAAAACAATGTTTTGGCTCGACATTGGACAGAAAATAAATCTAGATGGATAATTTGAACTAGAATCAGGCAACAAAAAGGGGAAACCTGTGTGTTCTGTACGTGCATGTCAGGAAGGGAGTGGAATTTTCAGGCATTTATCCAAATGTTTGAATAAACATTTTAAAATGCATTCTATGAAGAATTTTGCAATTACCACCCAGATATGATGAGTGTACCAAGTGTATTGTTATTATTTGTGATTTGTAAATCTTTTATTATTTAAGCTGCAGCTCACAGCCCAGTTCAGAATTCTCCACTGGCTTGTCTGTCTGTTTGTAAAAAAAATGTGTGGAAAGGTTGAACTTACTGCCTTCCATATAGAAAAAAACAAATATTTCCCAAATCTATGCCACTAAAATGAATGCAATCGATTAGCCTGACGCCAGGAAGACAGTATAACTTATCATTTGCACCCCTCCAAGCATAGCCCCGTGCAGTACAGCTCTTACAAAATACATCTGACAAATCACTAATGATTACAGGCTTCCATCATATCTGGCGACATGCATATTCATTTACCTCTTTTTCTTTTCTTCCTTCTCACTTTCAGAAGAGGATGATGAGGAAGAACTACGGGTAGCTGCAATCTTTGCTATCCTGGTGTCTCTGGTAATGAAGAGGGGAGAAAAGGGTTGAGATGGCAAGCAGTGACACAGATTTGACAGAATGGAACACAGCAAAGACAAATCTGTCCCTAAATACAGGTGCAGCAAAAAAAAATTATACATATAAAATTGAAGATCAGTTCAATAATTCATTTCATAATTTATTTAATAAAGGGACACCCTTTTATGTTCAAGATTCATTTCACACAAGGTGACATATTTCAAGACTTTGTTTAAATATTGTTGATTACAGTTCACAGCTCATGGAAATAAAAAAACCCAGTACTTAAAAAATAGAATAACAAATTTCAAATACAAAAATGTGGACCTTCTGAAACGTTAATGTTAATTCATGCACTGAATACTTGGTCGAGGCTCCTTTAGCAGGAATTACTGCATCAATGTGGCGTGGCATGGGGGCAATCAGCCTGTTGTACTGCTGAGGTGTTATGGAAGCCCAGGTAGCTTTGATAGCAGCCTGCAGCTCATCTGTAGTGTTAGGTCTGGTGTCTCCCATTTTCCTCTTGAAAATCAAGTACAGTAATACCATGGTCAGCAAACCAGTTACTAGTCATTTTTACATTGTAGACAGGTGCAAAGTCCTGCTGGTAAAGGATAAAGCTTGTCATCTGAATGAAGCATGAAGTGCTCTAAAATCTCCTAGTAGATTGATTGCATTGACTCTGGACTTGATAAAAAACAGTGGACCAACACCAGCAGATGACATCACTGACTGGATAGTTCACACTGGACTTCAAGCTACTTGCATTGTGTGCTTTTCCACTTGCCAGACAGAATGTTCTTCCACCTGAAGAGGATTTGGACAACTGAGCAACAATCCAGTTATTTTCCTCCTTAGCCCAGGCAATACACTTCTGACATCTCTGGTTCAGGAGTAGCTTGACACTATGGGTGTCACGAGAACCAATAGTACTGAAACCTTCCGGTTCTAAAGTGACAAAACACCGACAACGCCCATTTTTTTGAAGCACCGTTTTGTTGCGCTCATTTCGATCGCGAATCGAAACTCAATTATTCTCCCCATAACGTTGACTACTCAATGTATGTTAGCTAGCTTGTGCTGCTAGTTGGTTGCTGTAGTTAGATCTGTCTATTTCCCCCTTCACATTATCCTCTGCGCGTGTCCACCCTGGTGTTAGGTATTCATTCACTGTCATTGAGTTTCTCCTAATACAAAAGGCTGCAAACATGGATGTTAATTTGCGCTCTATAGACTATATGCATTGTGTTTCTCTACAGAACTTGGCCAGCATGCGCTCTGTCATATCGTTCAAATGTTGTAATCCGCTTGATAACGGACAGCTATTAACAATGGTATTTACTGCATTCTAAATTTTACAATCAGACACCGCTTGTTTTTCTCCAATCAATCACTTATCCAAATGCATATTAGTAGCTATAGGCTACTATGTTACTTTGCCTGAAGCAATTCTCTGACGGTCTCGCTAATCAGGCAGCTCTCTCACTCAGGGATAGCAAGGTCGAACTAGCGGGACTGCTGCTGAATGTTATGGCTTTGTCCACACGATTGCGCTTGATACAACTTTTTTTAATACAAAAATAACGTTTTTATAAATATATTTGTTTGTCGTTGTTCCACTTTTCTTCCATATCTTACGAAATCTTGGTCTACTGTTTTAGTTTTTATTTTGGGTAGATTCTTCTGTAAGAAGAAATAATGTGTTATTAACATGACTAATACCTATGCATATTTCATGAAATAGCCTTCTGCCTGTCTTTACTGCCTGTAATTACTTTGATCATATGGAAACTAAATGTAGCATACCTGGCAATGATTGTGAAAACTGTACAGCACTATTCTCTATATTTTAGGTTTGGTGCAGGCTTCTGAATGCAACTTTTGTCCAATTCACGGGAAAAAATAACGGAAATCACAGAATTTTGAAAAAAAAATAAAACGGAATTGATCAAAAATAAAACAGATTTCATAGGGCCCTGCTATCGATAAAGGGAGTTATTTTTTAAAGGTAGTTTACCAATATTGCCTCTTAACCTGGACAATATTTTTATTGTCAATGAAAATAATTGAAGCCATTATATTGTTATGTTTTGTGCTTTACTGATAAACAATTAAGTGGAAAATAAATGTTTTGGGTTTACTGTACTTTGTTGACGTTAAAATGTATTAAAAAAAAAATATGGTACCGAAAAAAGTATCGTTAAGGAACCGGTATCAAAACTGAGGTATCGAAATTGGCACCGGATCAAAAGATTTTGAACGATGCCCAGCCCTACAGACTACTGCATTTTTGGTATTGTGACACCCCTACTTGACACTAGGAATGAGACTCTTGTAGCCCATTTCCTGGACACGTCTCTGCGTGCTCACCTCCAGCCTCAGTCCACTCCTTGAGAAGCTCAAAGTTCTTGAATTAGCTTTGCCTGACACTTTTCCCTTCCAGACAACTTTCCATGAACATGCTTTGACACAGCATTATGCAAACAGCCAGACCTTTCAGCAATGACCTTCTGTGGCTTACCATCCTCGCAAAAGGTGTCAATAAGTGTCTTCTGGACAACTGTCAAGTCAGAAGTCGTCCCCATGATTGTGGTTGTGTGCAGAGTTAATTAGCTGATTAGAGCTCTTCTCAGGTACACATTTCTGTATTATAAATTCTTTAACCTAATATTTTGAGACTGGATTTTTGATTTCCATGAGCTGTAAGCCATAATCATCAAGATTGTAACAAAAAAAGGCTTGAAAATGTCACTGTGTGAAATCAATCTAGAATATATGAATGTGTCACTTAAGCCCAGTTTGGTTCTTCAGCGGTTCTTTGGGGTGGTTAAGGTGTGATATGGAACCTCTTATGGTTCTACATAGCACCATTTTTAAAGATAGGTGCTATATAAAATACAAAAAAAAGAAATATTCCACAACATTCAAATTTCAAAATGCACCTGTAAAAAATGTGTTGCGACGCAACAGTGTACAGGTCCTTCAAGAAATTAGCATATTGTGAGAAAGTTCATTATTTTCCATAATGTAATGATAAAAATTAAACTTTCATATATTTTAGATTCATGGCAAACCAACTGAAATATTTCATGTCATTTATTGTTTTAACCCTTAAAGGTCTAAGGGGTCTTAGGTCCGCTTGGCACACAGTTGACTTTTTAGCCTCTAGAAAGGTCATACTTTGACCTACAGTGAAGTGCCTTATGGTTTTGGATTCAGAAGACCCATAGGCTACAACATGGATGAATGAAATCCATCATCCTGGGTCATTGAATGTTTTATTCAATATTTATCCCAAAAATCTAAAGAACGCATGTATTTTTTTATTGTATTTTACATGTAAAAGCATGTTATCTATAGTGCACAAGGCATTTTATTGCTTATTGTCAAGCCCCCAGGGGTCCTGGACCAGTGTGCAATGTTTGGGGGCCATACAATCAAGTCAACATCAAAATGCTACACTCATTTCTAACTAGATTTCTATACGTTTTTAAAACCCAGCTAAATTCCAACTCCAAAACGTGTTGTTTTATGCAGGATGATGTCCTATTTTATTGAAAAATTGGTTATTTTGTCATTTTCACTTCCTACTTCCTGTTTGTGATATTTTTAGTCAAAACAAAAGACCATCGTCGGCTTTGAGGCGCGATATCTCCGGCTGTGAGTAACACACAGAGATGTGCCACCACTCATTATTTGCGTCTAATTCTCCCCTTTCCAACGGTACCAAGCTTTAGTTGCTACAATGTATGGTTCGCGATTAATCGCGTTTGACACTCTGGAGCGTCAACCGCCCTAGGAGGGTTAATACTGATGATTTTGACATACAGCTCATGAAAACCCAAAATTCCTATCTCAAAGAATTAGCATATCATGAAAAGGGTCTCTAAACGAGCTATTAACCCAATCATCTGAATCAACTAATTAACTCTAAACACCTGCAAAAGATTCCTGAGGCTTTTAAAAACTCCCAGCCTGTTTCATTACTCAAAACTGCAATCATGGGTAAGACTGCCGACCTGACTGCTGTCCAGAAGGCCATCATTGACACCCTCAAGCAAGAGGGTAAGACACAGAAATAAATTTCTGAACAAATAGGCTGTT
>JACXGM010007883.1:19306-30058 GCA_016801145.1 Umbra pygmaea | reverse complement strand
CTCCTTCACATTGCCCCTTTATATTAGTCGTTTGTTTACTTTAGATGTTGTTATTGATAGAGCCCATACGATGCTGGCGTTTTGTCTGTTATAGGAGACGCAGGTGAGGAGTCTGGAGGAGGAGCTCTCTGCCAGGGAGCAGCGCTGGGTCCAGGAGGAGGCCAGCCTCCAGGCCACGGTGGCCTCCGTAAAGCAGGAGCTGGAGCATGAGAGGGAGGAGCACAGCAAGGAGGTGCAATGGGCTTGTGTCTCTGGAGCTTTAGGTTCAATCCAACATTTGGCCACCCCTGTTCAAAATCACATTTGGATCGAGTGAATAGAAGTTACACAATTTAACATGTTTTCTCCAAACATCCTTTTGTTCATTGTGTTGGCAAGGTGTTTGAGTGCTTCAGTTTATTCTCTAAACATTCCTGTAGTTATTGTAGACATACTTTTTACCTCAGTAGACCACTTGGCTCTAAAATGTATATAAATATATATGAATAAATATGACTTAAAACATCATCAAATTCCTAAAAGTAGATAAAGAGAACCCAATTAAACAAATGACACAAAAATATTGTCATTTTTTTATTAATTGAGGAAAATAATCTATTATTACATATCTGTGAGTGGCAAAAGTATGTGTTCCAAAACATTTATTTTATTCTTCTTTAACCATTCTCTGGTAGAACGACTTGTGTGCTGAGAGCCATTATCCTGCTGCCTGACCCTCATTCTCTTGAGTTCACAGACAGATTCTTTCTTCTTTAGTTAAAGTTACGAGTTACGTAGTTACGTAGATGTCCTGACATTTTCCTTTAGAATTAGCTCTTGTGAAGGGGGGGGGGGGTCTGCGTGGTGATAGTTGTAGTTTGGTCTCATCTGTCCACAGAATCTTGAGCAAACTGCAGACAGGGAGCAACTTCCACAAACGTGTTGTGACGATCAGACTTTCATAGATCCCTGTTCTTTAAATAAAACATGGTGCCCACTCACACATGATTGTCATCCCCTTGACTGAGAACACCTGACTGTAACTTCAAATTAATTCCTTATCCTACAGGTTCACATGCTTTTGCCACTCATAGATATTTAATAACGGATCAATATCCTACCATAATAAAAATGACCAAATGTAATATTTCTGTCTCATTTGTCTAATTGGGTTCTCTTTATCAATTTATAAGACTTGTGAGAAAATCAAATAATTTTTTAGGTCATATTTATGCAGAAATATATAAAATACTAAAGGGTTCACCAACTTCCAAGCACCACCATGTATTGTACTTACATATAATAACTTCAATAGCTTACCTTTTATTTCCTAATTACATTCTGGATAGCGGAAGTTGCAAACAAGGAAGCATTTACATATGTTTCTGTAGCCTTCCCTGCTTTGTATGAGTAATGTATCTTCATTGTCTGATGCTTTGTCAGCTGTCTAGAGAGTTGTCATCACCTGACCTCACAACAATTAAAACTAGCAGACCAACTGTGAAGTTCAGCAAATATATAGTAATTGTGCATTATAATTTGCATAAATGAGTTTTTTTTCTGTTCACTACGATGACTGTGTTAACTTAATTTACCTTGGAACATCAATGAAATTGTAATTCATCCAGGGGTCCCCAAAAGTATGCTTACAACCGTAGCGTCTGTCTCTTTCTCCTGTGCACACTTCCTCGGTTCTCACTAGGTTCTGTCTGTCTGTGTCATGATCTTCCTCTTTGTCCTTTTTTTCGATGTTCCGTACCTCATCTGGTCTTTATTATCCACAGTCTGTGCTCAGTTCCCCAAAACACCAAATTAATCTCCATGAAGTTCCTCCAGTGTGTGAATAATTAACCAGAGCTTCGACCAGGTGTCTGTTCTCCATCTTCATCTACCACTGTAACTCACTCCTCCTCCTCCTCCTCCTCTCCTCCAGGTGTCTTCCCTTCAGCAGACGCGTGGCCAGCTACTGAAGGTGTCGGAGCAGATGAGCTGCAGCCTGCGAAGCTCCCAGGAGCACCTGGCCTCCAGACTGCATCAGAGCCAGCTGCAGCTGGAGCAAGCCAGTGCCCAGGCAGCCCGCCTGCAGGCCCAGCTCCATATCAGCCAGTCCAGCCTGCAGAACAGCCAGGAGGCCTTGCTCATCAAGGTAGAGTAGACTAGTGTTAGTTTAGTTAGTTAGCTAGTAATACTAATATTAACCTGTTATGGTATATGGTATCATGGGGAGATGAAGGTTTAGTAGAGAGGTAGAGCTGTGTGGTGTTATGGTGCTTGATTATGGTGATACCATATACACAATATTGCAACAGATATGACTCTGAGATCCCTTGACTCTGTTTATCATAGTGCGCTTCGTTTTGTACATCCTGAACAAGCATGCTCCTTTCAAAAAGTTCAGAACAAAGACCAGATATAATCCCTGGTTCACTCCAGAACTGGGCGCCCTCAGCAAGCACATAAACACTCTGTGGCGGACTGCACTAGCCTCAAATAACCCACACGATCTGCAGCTCTTTAAGGAAACTAGAAACCGGTACACACTGTCAGGTAGGGAAGCTAAGGCTAGCTTTTTCAAACAAATTTTCTTCCTGCAATACCAACTCTAAAAAGTTCTGGGACACAGTTAAATCAATGGAAAACAAGAACACCTCCGCCCAGCTGCCCATCGCTCTCAAGCTAGGTGATACTGTCACCACCAACAAGTCTACTATTATAGAGAACTTCAATAAGCATTTTGCTATGGCAGGCCATGCGTTCCATCTGGCAACCCCCACCCGGACCAACAACCCAGCACCTACCTCAGCATCTGGCTCTAGACCCCAACAATTCTCATTTGCCGAAATCCAGACCAAAGATGTTTTGGGAGAACTGCAAAAACCTTATCACAACAAATGAGTTGGACTTGATAATCTAGCCTTTTCAACATCTCCCTTGCCTCATCAGAGATCCCTAAAGACTGGAAAGCTGCGGCAGTAATCCCCCTATTCAAAGGGGAGTACACTTTAGACCCAAACTGCTACAGACCTATCTCCATCCTGCCATGCCTCTCGAAAGTCTTGGAAAGCCAAGTCAACAAACAGAAAATTGACAATTTTACAGCAAAAAAGGGGTGTCTAAAAACAAGATAAATAAATTACATTGGAGGGAAAAGGTACTCAAAACAAGTGAAATTATCTGTCCATGCAGCAAGAATTTCACTTGACAAATTGTATTGTATTAAGATTGGTCCTTACTAGGCAAAACACCACATTACCTAAGCTCATTAATATTTATAGCATCACCCACTCTCAACCTGTGCTCGAGCAGGTATCTCTCCCTAGTCTCGGTATAATTTGCACATTACCATTTTCATCCATGTTCATCATGTTACCTATCCTAGTGTTATTTCTCAGGTACTGCAACTTTACATTCCAATAATCTACCTCTCTATTTTAAACCATATTTGCACTGAATGTACAGTATTTTTATCTAACTTAATACCGTTTATATGTGTAACTGTATACCTGAATGTTTGTACATTATGTGTAACTTAATGTCGCCTTGCGTCTTATCTTGGCCAGGTCGCGATTGCAAATGAGAACTTGTTCTCGAATTGATTAACCTGGTTAAATAAATCTGACAGTTTTAAAACTCAGGACTGCGTGCTTTAACGGTCAGTTGGCTGGAACTATTTGAAGACCCGTAGACCCGAGGATCCCAACTTCTTTCTTGGAACTTAGAATTTCAGATTATAACTCAAGATCACAGGGTTGGTCATTACTGACTCCCTTATTAAACACTGATCTCGGTAGATCTGCTTTTTCATGTTTAGCACTGCATGTTTGGAATGGCATTTAGTCTGTACTTCATTTAGGTGCCTTTAGGTAAATTCAGTGTACTGGCTAAGGATATTTACAGTGAGGAATCTGTTTGTTTTATTTGTTTGTGTGTGTATATATTTACTGTAAATACACTGATCCGCCAAAACATTATGCCTAATATTGTGTAGGTACCCCTTTTTCTGGCAAAACAGCTGCCCCATACACAACAAACTGTGATACACTGTGTGTTCTGACAACTTTCTATCACAACCAGCATTAACCTTTTCAGCAATTTGAGCTACATTAGCTCAGAACACACGGTCAGCCTTCGATCCTCACATGCATCATTGAGCCTTTGCCATCCATGACACTGTCACCGCTTTTCCTTCCTTGGACCACTTTTGATAGTGGTCCCCACAAGAGCTGCAGTTTGGAGATGCACTGACCCAGTCATCTAGCCCTCACAATTTGGCCCTTGTCAAAGTCCCTCAAAACATACACTTGCCCATTTTCCCTGCTTCTTCATTTTGTCCGCAAAGTTGATATGTTAGAATAAGACAAAATGGCCAACTCTATGTACGCTATTTTTATGGTTGTGTTCCCAGGGCACACTTGTTAATGATAGCTTTGTCTCAATGTGTCTCCCTGGTTAAATAAAAAATTATTTGGCAGGTAGGTTATGGATTAAAGACGCCGCTTGTGTACGACTGGCCTCTTCGTTTTTTCCCCAGCTGTAGTGGTACCTGATGATCAACGAGTAACTCTTCCCTTCCCACAGGAGTCAGAATTAACTCGGCTGCAGGCCAGGATCTCCAGTCTGGATCGAGCCACAGAGCTCCACCGCACCACCTTCGACCACCCAGAGCTCAGACACCCTTCATCCCCTGTATCCCCGAGCCCCGCCCACCAACCCGACCCTCCTCACCCTCCCCAGGACCTCACCCCAGGCGGCAGTGCCGACTCCTCCCTCGGTCTCACCCCGAGTCTGAAGGCCACGCTGCGGGAAGCCCTGGCTCAGCATCTCCCGTGGGACACCGCGCTCTCACCGTCGCCCAGTCTGCAGCACCTCGACCTCAGTTGGCAGGGCCTCAGCCGCCCCGAAGACGCCTCGGCCTCCGACCTCTCCTTCAACCCGCTCACCTACATGGTGGACAGAACGGCGGAGGAGGTTGACCCGGGAGTAGACCTCCCCCCCAGGCAACAGACCCAGGAAGAGATGAACATGAGCTCTCTCACGGGCATGCTGAGGTTTGTTAACCAGACGCTGGCCCTACAGGAGGATCCCTCCCTCTGGGGGTCAACAGGGCTGTCTGAGGACGAGCACACTCTCACGTCCCATAAGGTTAGCGCGCCTGTCTGACTGGTGTGGGCTCAAACTGACACGAATCACCCCTTTAGAAATGTGTGATGGTTGATGATTAGTTGTATAAGTTACGGTAATATGCGCTTTTGTTTACTTTTAGGCTTGAAGTAATTAATTATCTGTCAACTTAAACCCCTTTTCCACTGGGGGGGCCATGCCATATCACAAATATCTCGGTTTGAAATACGTTTCAATCTACCCCCAGCCTGCTTGAAACCAAGCTGACTCAGGCTATATACTGTAGAAGAAAAACACCTAGTACTCACCCAGGACAAAGCAGGCCAGTGGGTGGGTTTACGAACAGAGAAATTCAACAGCAAATTTAACCTGCATTATGTAACTACAAAAAACTAGTAAACATTAGGTTGTAGCATATTCGATCCAGGGGTTGAAAACATAAACTTAAATAATACAAACAGACAGTAGTATAATAGCAAAATTGACATTTCACAATATCTAACTTCAAACAAATGCATATAATGGACAAAATAATAATGAGTATTTTTTGGAAATTGGTTATAATGTCCCTGTACTATTCCTGTGTTCAGTAAAACCATGTATAAAAAAATATTTTTTTAAATCTACGAAAAATTTGTGCAGACAGATTAAATTAAATTTTTGTTTCATTCTTTACTAGAATTGACACATTTCCTTGAGGAGTCTGGGATATTACACTTGATGTGTAGTTATACACACATACAAATGGAAGTAAATATAATGATTTTAATGATTTTACAGCTTATTTTGCCATTTGAACCAAATTTGCAATGAGTCAATCGTGGGTCAGCATTTCATAGTTATTATGCATTTTAACCTGGCCTTTTTTATGTAACAAAGCACTGCATAGTGTGTTGAAATATTTCATATGAATTGCCTTTTTCAAATATTTAAAACAAATACAACTTTATAAGCTTGTCTCTGAAAGAGGAAGTAGCCTACAGTTTTCACCAGCGAAATCCTACACAGTGTCGCTATTAAACTGAAATATACTTCTTTATTCAAACAGTTGTGTAAATCAGACTTAAAAGTAGCTGGTATTCTATGTATAGTTTATTTATATTTTCTGTAAATGGTTGAGCCATAGAACTTTCATTCACAAACACTTGAAACGTACAAACTTCTCTATTCTAACGGAGGTGGAAACGCGTCCATGGCCAGCCTCGCTTAGTCCGTACCAGTGTGGCACAGCACAGCGGCATGCCTTAAAAGTGGTCAGTGGGAAATGGGTATTAGTGACACAATGGACATTGCTTATTCAGTAATTGAAATGTTTTTCTAATTCAGGGGGACCTCATAGAAGGTGGATGCGGTTCTACGAGGAACCTATAACAGTGGAACCGATATTGATTTTTCTGTGTGTCTGCATGTGTAAGGAACTGTCCTCTGAACTCTAATGAAATTAGATCTGAGAAATTGTTTAAGGGTTAGAAAAATGTGAGATCCTTTTTTAGCATACTTAAAAAGCCATTAAAACCTGTCAGTTTGGTCCTTGCAAGGAAAAAGGTTATTTATGGTTAAAAGGTTAGGCTTGGGGGAAAAATATAATTGTGGTTAATTTTAGCGTTAGGCATTTGGGTTTAGACATTAGGGGAAAGGCATTAGGTTAGGGTTAGGGTTACGTTTGATTGATGTCATTCCGTTTCCCTCAGGATTGCCCTGTCTAAACCTCAGGCTTAGACAGGGTATGGGTGGTTAGCTTCGTAAACGTTTACTTAAACTGTATGTATATACTGTATATTTATATTTTTTTTATTTATGTAGTGCATTCAATATCTCTGTTTTTTGTAAAATAAACTTCCGATATTTAAATAATGTCTTGTTCCTCAATTAATATGTTTTAAAGTATACATATTCATCTGGAAAGTATTCACAGTGCTTTACTTTTTCCACATTTTGTTATGTTACACCCTCATTCCAAAATGATTAAATTAATTATTTCCCTCAAAATTCTATAAACAATACCCCATAATGACAATGTGAAAGAAGTGTGTTTGAAGTCTTAGATAATTTATTTAAAAAAGCACATGTACATAATAATACCGATTGGAATCCACCTGTGGTAAATTCAGTTGATTGGACATGATTTGGAAAGGCACACATCTGTCCATATAGGTTCCCACAGGTAACAGTGCATGATAGAGCAAAAACCAAGCCATGAAGTCCAAGGAATTGTCTGTAGACCTCGAGACAGGGTTGTGTTGAGACACAGATCAGGGGAAGAGTAAAGAAAAATATCGAATATCTGAATGGCAAGTGTCAAATCTGGAGGAAACCAGGCACCGCTTATCACCTGGCCAATACCATCCCATCAGTGAAGCGTGGTGGCAGCATCAAGCTGTGGGCATGTTTTTTAGCGGCAGGAACTGGGAGACTAGTCAGGATCGAGGGAAAGCTGAATCTCTGGAGAGATCTTAAAATTGCTGTGCACCGACACTCTCCATCAAACCTGATGGAGCTTGAGTGGTCCTGCAAAGACGAATGGGAGAAACTGACCAAAAATAGGTGTGCCATACTCAAAAAGACTTGAGGCTGTAATTGCTGCCAATGGTGCTTCAACAAAGTATTGAGCAGAGGCTGTGAATACTTATGTACATGTGCTTTTCTTTTTTTTAATTTGAATAAATTTTGCTAAGATTTTAAACACATTTCTTTCACATTGTCATTATGGGGTATTGATTGTAGAATTTGGAGGGAAATACTGAATTTAATCCATTTCGGAATAAGGGTGTAATACCAAATGTTGGACAAAAAAGTGAAATGTTGTGAATACTTTTTGGATCTGTTGTATGTTTTGCAATTATTGGTAAATGTTTTGTTATACCATGGTACACGCTTGTGAAATGAAATTAAACATTTAAATTACTACCAAAAGATACAAAGTAGCAGAGGGTCTCTGCTTGGTACAGTGTTTGTATCCTGGGATGATGCCCGACCAGCCAAAATGGGGCAGCGCAAATTGCTACAGCATTGCCCAGTCGTCCATAGTAACCGGCAACTACAGATGATGTTGCCTGAGTAGGCACTGGGAGGAAATTGTGGTTACCAGAAG
Organism: Umbra pygmaea; assembly: GCA_016801145.1. Lineage (NCBI taxonomy): Eukaryota > Metazoa > Chordata > Actinopteri > Esociformes > Umbridae > Umbra > Umbra pygmaea. The sequence continues at coordinate 21,867 of JACXGM010007883.1, read as the reverse complement.
ATCATGTTGAAATCAAACAGCTGTCCTACATGCTGCATTGAGGTTTAGGTAATAATAGAAGTGTGTTGTGTTGAAATTAAATCAATTTCTCAAAATGGGAAACTTTCTCAAAGTAGTCCCATCCCTTTTTCATAAAAAAATTGTAATTTGGCTTGACCATCATTTGTATAAAAATATTATGTTTTTGGCTATGCTATCTTGGTTTACATTTCCTTTGTTTAAAAACTTTGGTGTAAATCATTTCCATTTAGATGTGATGGTTAGAAAACATGTTCTTGCTTTTGAAAAAAAATGCTAGACTCCTGTACGATGGGTGCTTTGAAACAAAAACTTTGGCCTGAATTCTCCAAAGCAGGGGAAAATAGCCTGCAATACATTCAGACATGCTCAATCAACTACATGAGCATATACATTCGCTTAGTCATGTCGTAGCTGGTTTTAAGTCTACCATTGACGGTTACGATTTTATGGCTTACTCGAATTGAGAAAATGCATTGTATTCTTACTTCCGGAGTCGGCTGTAGGCGGGACTGTTGAGGTCTATAGTACACAATAGTGATGCGCGGATCGTCTCATAACCCGCGGACCCCGCGGGTTTCCCGCGGGTCTGGTTGGGGCGGGTAAATAAATTGTCACTTTATTTGCGGGGCGGGTTGGAGCGGGTCATTGCGTGCCCGGGCGTCACGTGACACGTCACGAAAGTGGCGCGCCAAGCAGCTTCCAAAACAAGAAATACAAGTGAAGACGAGGTGAGGGAGAAATTAAGGCTGCACTTTCAGGCTGTAATAAAGGATATTTTCATTTCCATTACAGTGCATGTCTATTTAATGGTCGCAGGTGCGGGGCGGGGCTGGTTGTAAAAATAGATAAAGTGGTGCGGGGCGGACTGGGGCGGGCCAAAAAATATCATAAAGCGGGACCCGCGGGTTGGAAAAAAAGCCGAGTACACTAGTACACAATGCTTGATGAAACAGGGTCTGCAAACCACGCTGCCTGAAAGACCTGTTTAAATGTGGGCTGCTTTTTAAGAGCAAATAACTTTTTTTTGTTTGCCTGTCTCTCTTTGTGTGTCTGTGTGTTTGTTTGCCCTGGTTCCCCCAGATGTCAGTCTGTACCATTGTTTCTGAAGGCTGTATAAACGAGTAATTTTACAGTGCGTAAGGGTGGTGTAGGTAGATGGTTACGTATTACGTCGTTCTGTTGACTCTTTATACAAAGACTTAATGTAGACATCTCTGTTAGCAACCAGCAGACATTGGCTGCTGCCCTGTGGTGGTTTCTTTGTCTGAAAACAAGAAGGTGTTATAAAGCAGCAGAACTGGTCTACTTTACAGTTTGTTCCAGTGACTAATCTGTTTGAACCCTGAAGCATTTTAATTTGTGCATCTCGGTCAGAAAATAGTGTGCTAAAAACGTTTTTTGAGGAATATTCGTCCCTACAAGCAAACCCTTGATGTTTGTTTGTAGGCCTACTGTTTTTTTCCCCCCAGTCTCTGCTCTCCTTTCACGCATGCTCTCTGTCCATCCTTTCTTTCTTTAACCTTCTCTCTTTATTTGTTTCACACACATACTCTGCCTCTATGACAATGTTTGTGTGTTTCTTGCATTCTTAGTAAAGAGGATGTGGTTGTAATCTTCATGAGTCACATCTAAGTTAGTCAATGCAGGTTTTGGTAGTGTGTTCCCTACAATAGAGCTTCACCAACACTTTCGCTTCTCTACACAAAATGTATTCACCAGTTTCATTGTGACAGTTAGAACACAATAAAATTATTGCCTCTGCTTCTAACATTTAAATGTGTAAAAATTGTTATTTCGAGACCTGTCTGTAAGCTACTGACAGCAGGCCAGTGGAGCAGCGTAAATATTGGTTTGAACTAATAAACTGTTGAGTATTTATGGATGTGTGGTCTACGTAGCACTAAGCTTTAACCTTCTAGTGCACACACATTGCAGCAGCGTTCCAACCCAGCGGACTGCTTTTAAACCACACAGCCATGTTTCTTGTGCCTGAATTTAGCACTGAGATCTTGCTAAGTTGGTGACATGAGAGAGGCGTGCGAGCAACGTGTGTGTGGTTTGCTGTGCCTCGTCCTCACTACGTCTGGCAACAATTTGCCTGGTTAGACGCACAACTATGAAACCACAGCTCGAATGCAGGAAGACCTGCTTCTGGTATGGGTACTTCAGTGGTTTTACACATGGCACGGAATCTGTGCTTAGTAAACGATCCTCCATCCATCCATCTTCATCCGCTTATCCGAGATCGGGTTTCGGGGGCAGCAGCTCCAGCAGGGGACCCCAAACGTCCTTTTCCCGAGCAACATTAACCAGCTCCGACTGGGGGATCCCGAGGCGTTCCTAGGCCAGGTTGGAGATATAATCTCGCCACCTAGTCCTGGGTCTTCCCCGAGGCCTCCTCCCAGCTGGACGTGCCTGAAACACCTCCCTAGGGAGGCGCCCAGGGGGCATCCTTACCAGATGCCCAAACCACCTCAACTGGCTCCTTTCGACGCAAAGGAGCAGCGGCTCTACTTTGAGATCCTCACGGATGACTGAGC
>JACXGM010007883.1:6054-19206 GCA_016801145.1 Umbra pygmaea | reverse complement strand
ATGCCATCAGGACCACATCATCTGCAAAAAGCGATCCTCTTTAACATTTTTCAGTACATACAGGTCCTTCTCAAGAAATTAGCAAATTGTGATAAAGTTCATTATTTTCCATAATGTAATGATAAAAATTAAACTTTCATATATTTTATATTCATTGCACACCAACTGAAATATTTCAGATCATTTATTGTTTTAATACTGATGATTTTGGCGCACAGCTCATGAAAACCCAAAATTCCTATCTCAAAGAATTAGCATATTTCATCTGACCAATAAAATAAGTGTTTGTAATACAGAAAAAATAAAGAAAAAGTCAACCTTCAAATAATTACGTTCAGTTATGCACTCAATACTTGGTCGGGAATCCTTTTGCAGAAATGACTGCTTCAATGCGGCGTGGCATGGAGGCAATCAGCCTGTGGCACTGCTGAGGTGTGATGGAGGCCCAGGATGCTTCGATAGTGGCCTTAAGCTCATCCAGAGTGTTGGGTCTTGCGTCTCTCAACTTCCTCTTTACAATATCCCACAGATTCTCTATGGGGTTCAGGTCAGGAGAGTTGGCAGGCCAATTGAGCACAATAATACCATGGTCAGTAAACCATTTACCAGTGGTTTTGGCACTGTGAGCAGGTGCCAGGTCGTGCTGAAAAATGAAATCTTCATCTCCATGAAGCTTTTCAGCAGATGGAAGCATGAAATGCTCCAATATCTCCTGATAGCTAGCTGTATTGACCCTGCCCTTGATAAAAAACAGTGGACCAACACCAACAGCTGACATGGCACCCCAGGCCATCGCTGACTGTGGGTAAATGACACTGGACTTCAGGCATTTTGGCATTTCCTTCTCCCCAGTCTTCCTCCAGACTCTGGCACCTTGATTTCCGAATGACATGCAATATTTGTTGTTGTTTTGTTGTGCTGCTTCTCTGTAGCCCAGGTCAGGCGCTTCTGCCGCTGTTTCTGGTTCAAAAGTTGCTTGACTTGGGGAATGCGGCACCTGTAGCCCATTTCCTGCACATGCCTGTGCACGGTGGCTCTGGATGTTTGTACTCCAGATTCAGTCCACTGCTTCCACAGGTCATCCAAGGTCTGGAATCGGTCCTTCTCCACAATCTTCCTCAGGGTCCGGTCACCTGTCGTGCAGCGTTTTTTGCCACACTTTTTCCTTCCCACATACTTCCCACTGAGGTGCCATGATACAGCACTCTGGGAACAGCCTATTTGTTCAGAAATTTCTTTCTGTGTCTTACCCTCTTGCTTGAGGGTGTCAATGATGGCCTTCTGGACAGCAGTCAGGTCCTCAGTCTTACCCATGATTGCGGTTTTGAGTAATGAAACAGGCTGGGAGTTTTTAAAAGCCTCAGGAATCTTTTGCAGGTGTTTAGAGTTAATTAGTTGATTCAGATGATTAGGTTAATTGCTCGTTTAGAGACCCTTTTCATGATATGCTAATTCTTTGAGATGGTTTTCATGAGCTGTATGCCAAAATCATCAGTATTAAAACAATAAATGACCTGAAATATTTCAGTTGGTGTGCAATGAATCTAAAATATATGAAAGTTTAATTTTTATCATTACATTATGGAAAATAATGAACTTCATCACAATATGCTAATTTCTTGAGAAGGACCTGTATTTCAATAGATTGTTTTGAGTCCTACTGTTGCCGTATTTGCGATTTTAATGTTTTTTCAAATCTCAGTCTGTTAAAACGTAATGAGGTGCTGCCCAGCAAGGACAGTAACACTCCAACAGGAAGATTGCTAAACTCTTGCTGACACATTAATGCAGTCTAATTTTGTTGCTGCTCTGAGCTACATTAGCTCACCTGAATGAAGTTGTCAAGGGCTTCATAATTCGTTGACAAGTAGATTGTGGTTGCTACTGTAGCACGGGGATACATCAAATACTTAGAGCAGGAGAAGTATACCAGGAGAAGTTTAAAAACTACTGAATTAGCCAAAAGTCACTGGGGTGTCAAAATTAGCAAAATTTGTTGCTGGACTTAACAGGGCTGAGGAGGGCTATAGAAACTAAAAGATGACGTGCAAATATGAAGAGGTGAGGAAAGAAGTGTACAAAGCTACCCATTAAAATGGCTGTTTGTTATCACTGCCCCTCGTGGAGGAAATGGCAACAGGGAGAAGAGGGAATCTGATGTCCAATTTGGATGGAGAAAGTGTTGAAAAACTAAAAAGATAAAATAAAGCAAGTTTGTTTATGAAGAAAAGTTATGATTTCTAAATTCAATTGAACTGGAGGCTTGGGTCATAAGCACTGCAAGTCCTTAATCCATGTCATACACATTTGACCACCTGAACACCACCAAGTCAAGCAAAAATAGATTTTTTGGGGTTACAAATTGATTCTATACTTATGCCATGAAGTATAGCGCCATGGCTGCTTTATAAGTCTTCATGACCCTAATTAAAGGAGCCAAGCTATCTGACAGCTTAAGAGTGTTGCCAAGCATCTGCCTGTCTGAAAATGTTATCACAGCCTTTACACAATGAAGCCCCCCCTCCAAATGCCCCACACTATCTGTACAACGTCAAACACATTGTCTAATCGTGAACTTTTTAACCTATGTAGGTAGAGGTCAATTTTCTTTGCTCCAGTTCTCTAATCTCCCAACAACAGCCCCTCTGGTCTTTAAACAAATGCACACTAAAGCAAAGGCTTCCATCGGCAACAGTTGCTATGACATCTTCACATTTTCTTTCGGTGTACCTTCCGCCTGATAGTGTTGTTGAAGGTTACTTCGCTAGAGGATGAACCTGATTTATATGTGTTGGTGTTATTATGCCTCCTCTGTCACCTGATATTTATCATTACTTTTGATAATCCTCTACCTCAGAAGTTTCGCACATTTAAACACTTCCACAGGATGTTCTGTGGTTATGGGGGCTGTATGTCGGTTGAGTCTTGTTCTGAATCCACATTGATGTCTGAGTAGCAGATGCTTGATAGGAAATGTGTTATGTTGGCTATATGTTGAACTTTAGTTCGAAGGCATAAACTCAACTGCATTGTATGCCAGGTTTCAAGTTTATGGTATACCGAAGTATAATTACAAGCATTCCATTAGTAGCAAAGGCTTTTATTGACAATTACATTAAGTTTATGCAGAGTCAAAATTTGCAGTGTTGACACTTCTTTTTTAAGACATGCTGTCAATTAAACTTCCGGGCCACATCCTGACTGATGGCATCCCATTCTTGCATGATCAATGCTTTGAGTTTGTTAGAATTCGTGGGGTTTTGTTAGTGGACCTGCTTCTTGTTGTTGTTGAACCACAAGTTCTCAACGGGATTTAGGTCTGGGGACTTACCTGGCCATGGACCCAAAATTTTGATGTTTTGTTCGCAGAGCCACTTAGATATCACTTTTGCCTAATGGCAAGGTGCTCCTTCATACTGGAAAAGGCATTGGTCATCACCAAACTGTTCTTGGATGGTTGGGAGAATTTGCTCTTAGAGGATGTGTTGGTACCATTCTTTATTCATGGCTGTGTTCTTAGGCAAATTTGTGAGTGAGCCCACTCCGTTGGCTGAGAAGCAACCCCACACATGAATGGTCTCAGGGTGCTTTACTGTTGGCATGACACAGGACAGATGGTAGCGATCACCAAGTCTTCTCGGACAAGGTGTTTTCCAGATGGCCCAAACACTCAGAAAGGGGACTCATCAGAGAAAATTAATTTAACACAGTCCTCAGCAGTCCAATCCCTGTACCTTTTGCTGAATATCAGTCTGTCCCTGATGTTTTTCCTGGAGAGAAGCGGCTGCTATGCTTCCCTTCTTGACACCAGGCTTTCCTACAAACGTCTTCACCTCACTGTGCGTGCAGATGCACTCACAGCTGCCTGCTGCCATTCCTGAGCAAGATCTGCACTGGTGATGCCCTGATCCCACAGCTGAATCAACTTTAAGAGACATTCCTGGCATTTGCTGGACTTTCTTGGGCACACTGACACCTTCACAACAATTGAACCTCTCGCCTTAAAGTTCTTGGTGATCCGATAAATGGTTGATTTAGGTGCAACCTTACTAGCAGAAATATCATTGCCTGTGAAGCCCCTTTTGTGCAAAGTAATGATGACTGCACGTTTACTTGCAGGTAACCATGGTTGACAGAGGAAGAACAAGCACCACCCTCCTTTTAAAGCTACCAGTCAGTTATTCTAACTCAATCAGCATAACAGAGTGATCGCCAGCCTTGTCCTCGTCAACACTCTCACCTGTGTCAACAAAACAACCACTGACATGATGGCAGCTGGTCTTTTGTGGCAGGGCTGAAATGCAGTGGAATGCTTTTTGAGATTAAGTTCATTTTCATGGCAAATAGGGACTTTGCAATTCATCTGATCACTCTTCATGACATTCTGGAGAATTTGCAAATTGCCATCACCAACACTGAGGCAGAAAGACTTTGTGAAAATTTGTATAGGTCAAATTATTTTGACCACGGCTGTACATCAGTTTAATCGGCCAACAACGCCTTACTCTACATTATGGAATTCTGAGTCAAATAGAACCCATTTTTTTATCTCATACGTAAAGCTGGTTTTGGAGCATAAAACATTTTCTGATATAATTTACATTAGGATTAGCTGTTTTCTTCGAATCTGCAAAGTAATAAAAATGGTGGCAGTTCCAATGTAATGACTTAAAAATTATTTATATCCAGAGCGACTTACATTACTGAGTGCATCTGTTTTTATGCTTTTACATCCCATACTAGATAGATGCTCTGTGAGATTCAAACCCACAACATATTTATTTATTGTGGGTGTGTGTTTCACTGTGAGTGCAGACAGTAGGTTTGTTAATGAACTGCAAGACAAATCCAAGCCATACTGTTTAGTTGGTTTCAATATTCCCTAGTATCTGTAATACTCTTGTTTAAACTCCTGGCCTCTGTCCTTTATGCACCATATTTGGACAGACTCAAAAGGGCCCTAAACGTAATAGGGGGCCATTTGGGAGTCTGAACAATATTTTGCACCATTTATTTCAGTCAAACAGACAGACGGCTGGCCTCCACCCCCATAGTGATCCATTTTACAACACAGTGTGCCCTTAACTCGAGGGATTCTTTTGTAGGCTACATCATACGAAAAAATGAATATGTTAGTCAACACAAATATTTAGAATATAGAGACAAAGAAGGAAATGTTTTATAATCCCAGTACTTATCATGTAACATGGTCAGTCGTCACATTTGAAGGCTTTGCAATTACAATATGAATAAACTTTATGAATTACTTTAATTATTGTGCGAAAGTACAAGATAAACTAGAAAAAGGCAGTTGAAAGGTATTGTGTACAATAATTTACATAGGGCTTCCTAAAACGCCCTGCATACTTGATTTATGACGAGGCAATTACATAATTAGGTACAGAGACCAGCCCTACAAAAATGTGCCTACTTAAACTCACAGCCGAAACAGTTGATTGTAGGTGGATTCAAAGTAGTGTCTCGTGGCCAGATCTTAGGTTACTGTAGCCTTTCAAAGCTTGTGAAAGTGGCCATCTGGCTTGTGAGACCTGAGTCATACTGATGTGTTAAAATCTGGAATGATTTTCATAATTGTTAAGGTTGACAGTGAAATGAACAAACTAATGCACTTTATAATCCACCCCTGCACCCCTGAACATCCCTCTCACCAAAAGTGTTGATCTCCAAATGCGAATTAATGGACTCCATAGAAAGGAAATGTCATGAAGTTGTAATTCCAATGAAAAGCATGAAAACTTAGCCATGTAGCTCATGGCAATATCTATTCAAATAATATCAAGGGGTTTCATTCAATAAAGCAGTCTAAATAATCTAATCTTAGCTGACGTAAACTCTCGTGTGAAACTTTGTAACACCGGCAACAACAACCCACGCGAGACCTCACATGAATTTTTTCGCTTTCTGATTTTAGTATTATTTCATATGAGGCTCCTTTTTCAACTAATGTCACTAATGACAAAACAACAAATTATCTGTGCATTTATATGGAACTAAGCTTTAGGAGCATTCCATGTTTACTCTTCTCCCTGTTACGTTGCATTCCGAAATCGACACTTTTGACTGGCAAAATGGGAGCCATCAGAAACACAAACTGCTAAGGTGACTTGTACAAAACCTTTCTTTTTAGTAAACTCTTTATACACAAACAATGTTCTCAATGCTCGAGTTCATGTGTACAGCCCCTGGTGATACTTCGTGCAAAGTTTCATGTTGTGTTGAGCCTTCTTAGTGTTTGAAAAATAGTGATTTTTATGCTATCATATCATATTAGTGCCCCATCACTTCCATTCAAATGGCGATTTGACCGAAACCAAAAATACAGAAAATATTAAGTGGCGTTTCCGTCCTAATTATGCTTTTAAACGAAAGTTTAAAAAAAGACCTTACGTTGCATTTTGGCGAGAGTTACGCTTTAATGAGTGATTTAACTGTGCTGCCTGGCATTTGCAAGGCTTTGGATATGTTTTTATATCCTTTTCTAACTTTTTGCAGCTCCAGTACGTTATTATGCAGGACTTTTGAAAGTTCTTTTCTGCTCCCCATGGCTCAGTATCTAGCTTGCTCAGTGCATCCATGTAAGAGCTAACAAACTCATTGACTGTTTATACACAGACACTAATGCTATGTAAACTGACACTGGTGTGGGAAATTAACCTTATTTGCCATTTTAACCTGTGTGTGTCACCTTGTGTGTCTATAACAAGGCCAAATATTCAAGGGTATGTAAACATTTGATCAGGGCTATTAGGGTGATTTCTGTTATCAGTATGGTTTACAAAGGAGCCAAACAACTATATGATAATCAATGGCTCCATATGATCACTAATCTTACATAACAGATTTTTTGCACAAACATGTCAAAATCAATGCCAATGTATCACAATTTCTGCCAGGGTATGCATACTGCAGGCTTCCTTCAGGCATTGGTTAAAGATGTCCTGGGGAGGTCCGCATGGCATAGTGGGCTACGTCGCTGCATTGCAGGTCTATCTACGTCACGATGGTCATGGGTTCGAGCCTGGCCATAAGTTCTCTGAAATTCCGGGGCCTCCTGCACAAGGCAGCGCAAAATTGGCATAACGCTGGCACAACGAAATCATTTGCTGCATAATTTGACTAAAGGCCTCCGTGTTGGGTACCTTGTGTGGTACCCTTTCTGCAGACTCATCCTGACATGACCCTCCAGCATGACAATGCCACCAGCCATACTACTCGTTGTGTGCTAGATTTCCTGCAAGAGAGGAATGTCAGTGTTCTGCCATAGCCAGCGAAGAACCTGGATCTCAAACCCATTGAGCACATTTTTGACCTGTTGTATCGTAGGGTGAGTGCTAGGGCCAGGATCATGCAGGTGCCTTGGTGGAAGAGTGGGGTATCATCTCACAGCAAGAACTGGCAAATCTAGTCTAGTCCATGAGGAGGAAATGCACTGCAGAATTAATGCAGATTGTGGCCACACCAGATACTGACTGTTACTTTTAATTTTGACCCCCCTTTGTTCAGGGATACATTATTCCATTTCTATTAGTCACATGTCGGTGGACCTTGTTCAGTTCATGACTTAGTTGTAGAATCTTTTTATGCACATAAATATGTACATGTTGGATTTGCTGAAAATAACAGAAGTTTTTTGCTGAATTTATGTTTGTAAGTACTGGTGGTTTTCCGTGAGCGTGTTCATTCAAAAAGACAGTTTAAACTCATCGTACTCGTTTTGTTGTTCATTAAAACCTTTAATTTCACTCTTCGCTGTTGCCTCCTACATCTCCTTACTGCACCCAATGTAACAGGTCAGGCACATAATTGTTATGGACTGGTAGAATGATATACACACACAGCAAGTACTTTCAACTCAATTTGCTGCCAATTTAAAACTGGTTTGTTGAGAACCACCCATTTGCAAATAGGGTGCCATTTTGGGAGTCTGATCAGTGTGCAGCAGTATATATTTCTGGTCAGGTTGATGGCTGCCCTGTGGTCTATCAGTGACATGATTTATCAGAGACCCAGCCTAAAAGCCCAAAAAGCAAGCAACAATGTGAAATTTAAGCAAGAGTGGCTAGGAAAACCCCCCCTAGTAATTTATTTCCCCGGAAGAAACCTAGAAAGGATCCAAACTCAATGGGTGGGCATTTTTCTTCTCGCTGTGCCGAGTGTAAAACCCTTATGAGCTTGTTGGAAATCAATGGGCATTAATATGGAGTTGGCCCCTGTTTTGCAGCTATAACAGCTGCCAATCTTCTGGGAAGACTTTCTACAAGATTTTGGAGTGTGTCTGTGTGAATTTGTGCCCATTCAGCCAAAAGAGCATTTATAAGGTCAGGCCCTGATGTTGGACGAGAAAGCCTGACTAACAATTGCCATTCCAATTCATCACAAAGTTCAATGGGATTGAGGTCAGGGCTCTGTGCAGGCCCTGGAACTAAGACGTAAATGTCCAACAAGCTCATATTAGCCGCTTTCCGACCGCAGGGATTTTTGCAGTTCCTAGAACATTACGTTCCTATAACCCTTTTTTTCTTGTGTTCCGATAGAAGAAATTGCGGGATTATTTAGTTCCTCACACCGCCGTTCCTATAAACTTTTTAGCTCCTACTCCAGAGCAGGGTCTTTCCCTTTTCTCTTTTCCTAGGTCTACGTTGATTGGTCCAAATTAAACTGTGAAATGTTGTTGTATGTGGCGCTATGCTAAAGTCTAGAGATGACGCTATAAAAGCCTGTTGCGGTGCTTGCGTCACTCTCTTACCCCTCCTACCAGTTCCTATGGCCACTTGACCAGTGCAAATGCAAATAGCAAAACCGGTTTTGGGGGAGAGTAGTTAGTAGAACTGTTTAGAAGTGGACTGTTCCTATAACTACGTTCATGTAACTACTTGGCCGGAAAGCGGCTACTGATGTGATGATCAGATGTCCACATACTTCTGGCTATATAGTGTAACAGCTTAATAATTAAAGCATTTGACCAGTAACCAAAATGTTGTTAAGAACCTGTTTTTGTGCCCTAGAGGCTACCGCTTAACTAACTGTAGAATTTGAACATTTATTATAAGAAACTAATGTTTACACAACACACGCCCTCTTGTTCTCTAATGGATATCTTGCCTTTTAACCTAACCTAAAACAAACTAATTGGATGTCAAAATCTAAGGGTGAGGTCAAAAACAGTTTGCCGCAATAGCTAAGGCTTTCTATGCTCTAAAGGTGTGTGCCTCAGAGAGCTGCCATAATGCAACTTCAAAACATAAGCAGATTATTTTTCAAATGGATATGTTACATTATTTTGGGTTTTATTTATTATCTAAATTGGTAAAAACAATAACTATTACGTGAATAAAGTGAATTCAATTTTAATTTCTTCTTTATGTAGTTGAAAAGTGTTTTGCTATTGAATAGGTTTGTCAAATCTGTGGTTTCATTAAAAAAATAGCATTTGCAAAATTAACAGTTCATTCTATATACTGAAGGGAGAATTAAAGTACAATTGGACAATTACTTAGTCAAAACATTTCTGTTTGCTAAATTAGTAAATAGACAAGGGAACTTAATTGACTACATACATGGCTGATCTTGGCCAGTTGGTTTTCGAATATAGACCAATCCAGCACGCAATTTCTGGTGGCAGCGCCATTACAACAGATGGCGTCATAGACAAATCGCGCGCCGGATTGGTCAATATTAGCTTGTTTTTATCTTCAGAAGGGGATTCTACTAGACTAACTAAATCGCTGAAGATCATACCACAGTCTTTAATAATCTTAATTGAGTTCATATCTAAAGTCTGAGTCCTCCGTTCACATTCTGTTCTCTGGTTCAGGCCGGTGGGATGTGTGGCCATTTGAAGTAGATTTTCTAGGGCACTGAAACCAAACACCCAAATTGATGTTGACCAGATGCTTTCTCACAGCAACATGACTACGACTGCACAGTCTGTGTTCATAGGGCTACATTATATAGCACATTCACATGCGTTATGTATTATGTAGTGGCCAAAAGCCTGACAGTTTCCTCCTGTCCTGGCAACAGAGAAACTGTACAAGAGGTTTTGAATCCAAATAGATTTTAATGACAAATCAACATAATGACAGATCAATAAAGCAGAGTTCGCCAAGGAAACGGACTGATGATCTAAGGGTTACACTCAGTTTTATACCCCCAAGACATTACTTTATGGCAACCCCTTGGGAGGGTTTTTCCCAAAGTTCCCAATATAACTTATTCTATGATGTCAACTGGTCACCCCCTTATGTTAATTATATGGGTGGACTTTTATAGACAATAATGGCACAGTTCCAGGACCTTATAAAAAAGTATGTCAGGCCCGTACCATTTAATACATTTGGTGGTACTCCAATTACATTTCATTACAGCTTGATGCATTTCTGATACTATTCCATTACAAGGTATTCTTATAGTAAATTAATAATTATACTCTACCATACTGATTGTCTGTGTGTGATCAAACATATTGATACATGGTAAAATGCCTTTCTTATTAAAATCATTATTATGATTATTAATCATTATTAATCATAATTATGAAAATACCACCAGTTACTGCCTCCAGTGTAAATGTGGAAGCAGTGAGTAACATCACGCGAAGGTGAAAGCTGAGTAGTTAAGAATGTTGGTCCAGTCCTGGAATGTAACCAAGGAAATGCCAGTAAATTAAAATCTAAGATTAATTAAATATAAGATTATGTAGAGAACTTATTTTACAAGAGACCAAAAAAAAAATGTATAGTTCAAAGGCAGAAACATGTCTCAAGTGCGAAATTTAAAAAGACTAAATTATCCAAGCTTTTTTTGAATAATTTAAGCATTATGGAAAGATATTGAAAATGGTTGTATATTTCTTAATTCATCAATCTGCATGTTTCAAGATATGGCATATGACGGGGGGGGGGTGAGATACCCAGTGGGATGTATAATCATCTTGTCCTCCATTATCGTAAAAACACTTTTACTTAAATAGTGGAAGAACTCCAATGATATACCAACCTAGAGTAGAAAAACCTCATGTTGTACTATTTAAATATAGAGGAAATAATATCAGTAGAGAGGAATAAGGTTAGAAAATTACAGGTAATTTGGGGGAAGGTTTAAAAAGCCTTAGGAAATATGTAAAATTGAAAGGTATGAGCAAATGTGTAGTCAGAATTATTTGTTGTGCATTTTATTTTTGGGTGAGTCTTGTGTTTCGTCAAGCTGTGTTGTATATTGGTTGTTGATGAGTGTATGTATTAGTGTGGGAACATACTTAAATAAAGTTATATAAAAATAAAAAAAGAATGTTGTGCCAGTATCCAAAGGTTTGCTGGATTGTATTCAAGAGCCAAAAATGAGAGAAAATATAAGTAATTCCACCCTTGAGTAAGGCAGATTGCTAAACCCCTGGCTCTGACCTGACTTTACAAAGGTGTCTCAGAGACAGCAGGATCTGCAATGTAACACCAGTATAACACCACGTTTTTATTCAGACAAAATTCAGACCTAATTATATTGATAGTTACTGTGTGAAATAGAAAGAGAGCACGTGTGAATTTGTAACACACCCTAAGGCTTTGGCTGGGGAGTGAATTCCATCGGTACTTGATTTAATTGAGCAACTGAACTGGTTATTGGTAATTGATTTGTTTGGCTACCTTCACTACTGCACTGGTGTTGTTCACATGTGTAGTGTATTTTATTGAACGGAAACACAAAGCTGTTTAATAGTGTTCAACATTAAAATTCTACTGGTGTAGACAGTCAAAACAGTACACAGGTTGCTGGAGGTGGCTCATAGTGTCACTATTTCTCAATACAATTTTTTGTTTGCCTGGTCTATGCCGACCAGCTTAACCATTGTAAACAAGGAGTCAATTTTTGTCAACACCATCCCTACAGTCATGCATTGTGGTGGCAGCATCATGCTGTGAGCATGTTTTTCAGAAACAGGAACTAGTCAGGATCGAGGGAAAGATTAATGCAGCAATGTATGTTCCAACAGGACAACAATCCTAAACACACAGCCAAAATGACAAACGAGTGGCTTCAGGACAACTCTGTGAATGTCCTTGAGTGGCCCAGCCAGAGCCCAGACTTGAACCCAATTGACTGGAGATCTGGAGAAATCTGAAATTGTCTGTGCACTGAAAATCCCCATCCAACCTGATGGAGCTTGAGAGGTCCAGCAAAGAAGAATTGGAGAAATTGCCTAAAAATAGCTGTGCCAAGGTTGTTGCCTCATACTCAAAAAGACTTGAGGCTTTAATTGATGCCAAAGGTGCTCCAACAAAGTATTGAGCAGAGGCTGTGAATACTTATGTACAAGTGTTTTTTTCAATGTTGCAGATAGGTTTCTGTACCCTTCCCCAGATCTGTGTCTCGATACAAACCTGTCTCGGAGGTCTACAGACAATTCCTTGGACGTCATGGCTTGGTTTGTGCTCTAACATGCACTGTTACCTGTAGGACCTTATATAGACAGGTGTGTGCCTTTCCAAATCATGTCCAATCAGAAAGTACTATATTACTATACAAGGGCTTAGATCTGCCACTGCTTCACTTACACAGGGTGTCCCTCAAGGTTCGGTTCTTGGCCCAATATTGTTCATTATCTACATATATCCTCTTGGTGACATCATACGCAGGCATGGACTTAAATTCCACTGCCATTCTGATGATATTCAGATCTATTTTTCCACCAGCTCTGATAGGCCATCTCTGCCTGACTCACTCACTACATGTATCAGGGACATCAAGCATTGGATGTCCCTGAATTTCCTCAAGTTATATGACAAGAAAACAGAGATAATAGTGATTGGCTCTACTGCCTTAGTCAAAAGGATGGACAAGTCATTTGATATTGATGGAATTCACTATATGCCTTCGCCATCAATTCGTAACCTTGGTGTCATATTCGATTCAACTCTATCTTTTGGCTCTCACATCTCTTCAATTGTTAAAAACTCTTTTTTCCATCTTCGCAACATTGCTTGTCTACGATCCTCTCTCGCTTTAGCTGATGCTGAAACTTTAATTCATGCATTAATCACATCACGCCTGGACTATTGCAATGCCTTATTTCTTGGTCTTCCCAAGAAACTCATTGCAAGATTACAGTACGTGCAAAACTCTGCAGCTAGAGTG
>JACXGM010007882.1:19026-30061 GCA_016801145.1 Umbra pygmaea | reverse complement strand
TCTCCTGATAGCTAGCTGCATTGACCCTGCCCTTGATAAAACACAGTGGACCAACACCAGCAGCTGACATGGCACCCCAGACCATCACTGACTGTGGGTACTTGACACTGGACTTCAGGCATTTTGGCATTTCCTTCTCCCCAGTCTTCCTCCAGACTCTGGCACCTTGATTTCCGAATGACATGCAAAATATGTTGTTTTGTTGTGCTGCTTCTCTGTAGCCCAGGTCATGCGCTTCTGCCGCTGTTTCTGGTTCAAAAGTGTCTTGACCTGGGGAATGCGGCACCTGTAGCCCATTTCCTGCACACGCCTGTGCACGGTGGCTCTGGATGTTTGTACTCTAGACTCAGTCCACTGCTTCTGCAGGTCATCCAAGGTCTGGAATCGGTCCTTCTCCACAATCCTCCTCAGGGTCTGGTCACCTCTTGTCATTGTGCAGCGTTTTTTGCCACACTTTTTCCTTCCCACAGACTTCCCACTGAGGTGCCTTGATACAGCACTCTGGGAACAGCCTATTTGTTCAGAAATTTCTTTCTGTGACTTACCCTCTTGCTTGAGGGTGTCAATGATGGCCTTCTGGACCGCAGTCAGGTCGGCAGTCTTACCCATGATTGCGGTTTTGAGTAATGAAACAGGCTGGAAGTTTTTAAAAGCCTCAGGAATCTTTTGTAGGTGTTTAGAGTTAATTAGTTGATTCAGATGATTAAGTTAATAGCTTGTTTAGAGACCCTTTTCATGATATGCTAATTATTTGAGATGGGAATTTTGGGTTTTCATGAGCTGTATGCCAAAATCATCAGTATTAAAACAATAAATGACCTGAAATATTTAATTTGGTATGGAATAATTCTAACAAATGTGAAAGTTTATTTTTTATCATTACATTATGGAAAATAATGAACTTTATTACAATATGCTAATTTCTTGAGAAGGACCTGTATACTTGATTTATTACCTCCGTTTTTTAATTTTTTTAATTTAACCTTTATTTAACCAGGTAAGTTGACTAAGAACAATTTCTTATTTACAGCAACGACCTGGGAGCAATTAGGGTAAAGTGTCTTGCCCAAGGACACAACAACATTTGGCTCAGTTGGGAATCGAACTGGCAACCTTCTGACTACAAGTCTGACTCCCTACCCACTGATCCATCTGCGGCCCTAAACATTAGTAAACATTTTCATAATGAGTATATGGTCTCAATCGCTAGATTTAAGCCTTCTACAATTTCGTCATCTGCAAAATCGTCATCTGTTTAGCTTGCCTCTGGCCCGCCTATATCAGAAAAACCAATGTGATTGGTGAAGCTCGGCTACTAGGGCATAGTTAATCAGCAGCATTTACTCGATGCCAGAGTAACTCGCTTAGCAAATTCAAATTGTGCTCTCGCGAGAACTCAGGATTTGCAGGGTAGGAGAAGCTTGCAATTGTGGGGACGTGAAGACATACAGTCAAAATGACGAAATAATTAATCCGAATACTTACCAAAAATTGTTCTAGCTCCTACGCTCATGGACAACTCCTACTCACGCTCTGCAAGAGGCAAGATTCGGAATGATTCAGATTTCTCTTGACAAAGCTATGGGAAGTATTACAACGTTCAGACACGTTGCTCATGTCACATCTACGTCGTCACGCTCAGCGTGAGGCTGGGCAATACGCTCGGCTACCACCTAAAAAGTGCTTCTAATTGAATTCACTTGCTCTCCATAGGAATGAATGGCATCTGTTCGTCCATTCATTATACTGTCTATGAAGCCAGCACCCGGAAATTGAAGATCCTATGGGGATTTTCTGAGGCTACCAAGGCACCACCTTGCGTCAGCATTCCAGACTCCCATTCATTTTATGGTCATTTTGACAGCAAATAAATGTACATCTGAAGCTTTTAAAGAGTCTGTTTGTCCATTGTTTATTTCTAAAGAAACATGACAATGTATAAAAGGCTCCATTACTTTGTATGTCACGTTTTGGCCCCGTAGCAGATGTTTATGTAAAAATAGGCAAAAACAAAATTCATAACCATGTGACTTTCTGTCGCACAGTAGAGAAATGACTGTAGAGTCCAGGAGAAGCTCGCAGGCAATCGGGGGGACGTGGAGGCCTACAGTCAAGGGAGAAGCCCATAGAGAGTCCATGAAAAGCATCGGAACAAAATATTTCTTATATTTCTTATAATATCTCTTGGCACAGTTACCAGAAGAATTACAACTTTAAGACAGGTTGCTCATGTCACATCTACGTCGTCAAGCTCAGCTTGAAGCTGTGCATTATGCTCGGCTACCACCGGAAAATTGTTTCTAATTGACTTCACTTGGTCTCCGTCGAAATGGAGGGCGTCACTATGTCCATTAAATATACTGTCATTGTGTTCTCCTCTTATTAGACATTCTCTGGTGGTGTCTAACCACAGGGTGAGCATCCGGTTTGGCAAATTGACGCAAATGAGGAAGTGCCTTAAACCTGCATTCTATCTGAATTCCAGATGGGGGCAATACGCCTGGTTGCAAAAGAGCTCAGTTTCTGTAATAGTCTATGAGAATAAGAGACATAATATACTTGATTTACTGAGATAGTAATAATTTTCATAATGAGTGTATGGTCTCAATCGCTAGATTTAAGTCTTGTGCAATTTATCAAGGTGAACATTCTTTTAATTATGGTTTTGTGGATTTTAAAATCGGTGATAAAGGGGCATTTAGGACGTGGCTGTGGCGTTCGGTTGTACATTACAATTTGTTTTACATTTTCTTTTAATACTTTTTTTCATTAGCATCCCAATTAATATCAGTTAGCTAGCTAGATTACTCCTCCCTCTCGTCTAAAATCGTCACATCGCAACCAAGTTGTCCGCACCCGTAACGGCAAATTCGATGACCCAAATCCATGGATGTATTAAGAGAACTGGATGGCGCATTCGGCACAAAGCACCGTTCATTCCAATGAAAGTCGCTCAAAAGAGCACGAAGCAAACATGGACCTCTAAAACATAAGATATCCATAATAAAGGCTAGATTTCTCGTCCGCGCTGCTGGCCAATAGAGGTTGACGTCCGCACCTGGTGGCCATCTTGCCACAGGCAGCTCGCTTACTCATAACATTGTGTGTTAATGGTGCATGTACTTTCAAATAACCATAACTTGCTCAATCTTCTACCGATTTTCAAACAGTTTGGTTTGTTAAAAATGTCAGAGATGTAGTTATGACACTGCATACTTTTTGAAAAAATTGCATATTATATATAAAGCATCCAGAATAATAGCAACGTTAATAACATTTATAAGAAACTGAACCGTTTTTAAATCCGTCAAGATTTCAGCGAGATAGGAGTATTTGTGATCACTCACCTTACATCAGTTACCATAGAGCCCACCAAGCTTGCCTGTGACAAGATGGCCACCGATGATGACGTTAGAGACTCCGCCCTAAGTCATCTAGCCTTTATTATGGAAATCTATGCTCTAAAATACCCAGATCTTCCACGTTGTGCGGCCCAACGGACATGCGCACTAGCAACAGTTTGTGTTGTCGTAGCAACCGGTAGCAATGGCCCAATGGACATGCGCAATAGCAACAGTTTGTTTGTTTTGTCACAGCAACCGGTAGCAACACTGTGCGTTCTTCATGCTTAACTCTGGATTCGGCTACTCCCAGCCGGCATTTCAACGTTGATTCACAGGTGAATCAACATCAGAGACCAACCCAGCTAGCATAGAGCTGGCGGTCCACAGGCGGACCAGCAGAGGCAGAGCTGGTGGTCCGCCAGGCGGTTTGCTCATCGTTTAACCAGCGGTCCACTGCCGGCCAAAAGGTCCACCGGCAGGTGAACAGCATTTTAGACCTTGAAAAATATTCTAAAGTAAAAAAAGACAAGCTTTTTTCTTTAATATATATTTTAGAACTGATTTCAATTTGGAATTTTAAAATAAACTTAACTGTGTTTGTATTATATTTAAATGTTGTTGTAACCAAATTTGTAAATAGTAAAAAATATTTTTCATTAGATAGATATCTAGAACATAAGCCTAGCATAGGATATAGCCCGTATACTCAGCCGATGGACTAACTGGAACAACAGTATGAGTGCGTAGGATTCCCAGAGGAACCCTGTCTAAAATTCTGCTCACCCGCCGAAAGACCGCTCATTCGCCAACACTCCCGCTGGCGGACCGCCCGTTAAACGATGAGCAAAAAGCTAGTGGACCGTCAGCTGTAACCGCCGGTGGTCCGCCAGCTCCATGTTTGCTGGGAAGGTTGAATCAACGTTGGATTATGTTTTGATTTTGAAAAAGGATTCAACATTGACATTGCAAAATTGTTTCACCGTTGATATTGCGACATTGTTTCACCATTAATATCACAATGTTGTTTCACCCTCTCTCAGTGACGTTGAAAAAAGTTTGAATTAAGAATTGATTTTGCTAAACTAAACAACGTTGAAATTGCAACCTTATTTCAACGTCTTTTTTCTCAAAATTGTATAAATTATAGACTTGAGTTTCCTCTGTACTGTACTCTCTAAAGACATGAAATTTGTACAGAAAATCAAAGCAATTTAAATTTAACTTCCTATGCATAATTTGCAACACTATCATAGATACACAATGACATCCAAAATAACTCTTAAATGGAGAAACAGTTTTATATATATATATATATCTGCAGGGGTGAGGTGTGCCACATATTGTATAGGATAATTGGGGCACTATATGCCCCAATTAAAGATAAAATCACAATTTTTATTAGAATATGCTTTTTATTTCCCTGAATTTCTTATATTTAATTGAGAAACATTTTGTTCAACAACAGCAAGAGACAAAACTATAATGAAACAAATTTAAATATAGATTATATTTTAGAAGCATTTAATAATCATTAAACCTTAAAAAGTAAAGAAGTTCTTACAGCACTATATGCCAGAATAATTATATATATATTTGGGTTTAATGATGCTTCTAGAATGAAATATATATTTAAATTGTTTTATTATAGTTTTGCTGTTGAACAATGTTACTCGATGAAATAATAGTTATATATACATATATATACACATATATATACAAACACACACTATACAAAAATATTAATGCAACACTTTTGTTTTTGCCCCCATTTATCATGAGCTAAACTCAAAGATCTAAGACTTTCTATGTACACAAAAGGCTTATTTCTCTCAAGTATTGTTCACAAATCTGTCTAAATCTGTGTTAGTGAGCACTTCTCCTTTGCCAAGACATTTACCTCACAGGTGTGGCATATTAAAATGCTGATTAGACAGCATGATTATTGCACAGTTGTGCCTTAGGCTGGCCACAATAAAAGACCACTAAAATGTGCAGTTTCCCACGCAGTCATTTTAATCCACAACAGGTGGATTCAGCACCATGGCCAGCTCCACAGCCTCCTGAATTGTTAGTGAGTCCTTAGGCTGTGGTACTGATTCCAACTGTTGTGGCTTTAAACCACTGCGTGGGAATTTCCAGTTTCGCTCCCTCAAAACTTTCAACACCTGTGGCATTGTGCTATGTGATAAAACTGCACATTTTAGAGTGACCTTTTATTGTGGCCAGCCTAAGGCACTAACACAGATTTAGAAGTGTTCACTAACAGAGATTCAGACAGTTATTTAAAAAAAACATATTTTATCGAGTAACATTGTTCAACAGCATAATTATAATAGAACAATTTAATTATAGATGTCATTTTAGAAGCATCATTAAACAGAATAGTCATTGACTTTTTGTTTTTACTTCAAGTAAGTTCTCATAGATATACATGCCAGAAGTCTGTGTGTGTGTGTGTGTGTGCGCGTGTGTGTATATACAGTGGGTACGGAAAGTATTCAGACCCCTTTTAAATTTTCACTCTGTTTCATTGCAGCCATTTGATAAAATCAAAAGTTGATTTTATTTCTCATGAATGTACACTAAGCACTGACAGAAAAACAGAAATGTAGAAATTTGTGCACATTTATTAATAAAAAAATGAAATATCACATGGTCATAAGTATTCAGACCCTTTGCTGTTACACTCATATTTAACTCACATGCTGTCCATTTCTTCTGATCCTCATTGAGATGGTTCTACTCCTTCATTGGAGTCCTGCTGTGTTTAATTACACTGATTGGACTTGATTAGAAAAGGCACACACCTGTCTATATAAGACCTTACAGCTCACAGTGCATTTCAAAGCAAATGAGAATCATGAGGTTGAAGGAACTACCCAAGTAGCTCAGAGACAGAATTGTGGCAAGGCACAGATGTGGCCAAGGTTACAAAAGAACTTCTACAGCACTTAAGGTTCCTAAGAGTACAGTGGCCTCCATAATCCTTAAATGGAAGAAGTGTGGGACAACCAGAACTCTTCCTAGACCAGGCCGTCCAGCCAAACTGAGCAATCGTGGGAGAAGAGCCTTGGTGAGAGAGGTAAAGAAGAACCCAAGGATCACTGTGGCTGAGCTCCAAAGATGCAGTAGGGAGATAAGTTCCACAAACTTAACTATCATTGCAGCCCTCCACCAGTCGGGGCTTTATGGTAGAGTGGCCCGACGGAAGCCTCTCCTCAGTGCAAGACATATGAAAGCCTGCATAGAGTTTGCCAAAAAACACATGAAATAAGATTCTTTGGCTGATGAGACCAAGATTGAACTCTTTGGCATTAATTCTAAGCGGTATGTGTGGAGAAAACCAGCCACTGCTCATTACCTGCCCAATACAATCCCAGAAGTGAAACATGGTGGTGGAAACATCATGTTATGGGGCTGTTTTTCAGCTGCAGGGACAGGACGACTGCTTGCAATTGAAGGAAAGATGAATGTGGCCAAGTACAGAGATATCCTGGAAGAAAAACCTCCTCCAGAGTGCTCAGGACCTCAGACTGGGCCGAAGGTTCACCTTCCAACAAGACAATGACCCTAAGCACACAGCTAAAATAAAAAAGGAGTGGCTTCGGATCAACTCTGTGACCATTCTTGACTGACCCAGCCAGAGCCCTGACCTAAACCCAATTGAGCATCTTTGGAGAGACCTGAAAATGGCTATCCACCAACATTCACCATCCAACCTGACGGAACTGGAGAGGATCTGCAAGGAAGAATGGCAGAGGATCCCCAAATCCAGGTGTGAAAGACTTGTTGCCTCATTCCCAAGAAGACTCATGGCTGTACTAGCTCAAAAGCGTGCTTTTACTCAATACTGAGCAAAGGGTCTGAATACTTATGACCATGTGATATTTCAGTTTTTCTTTTTTAATAAATTTGCTAATATTTCTACATTTCAGTTTTTTCTGTCAAAATGGGGTGCTGAGTGTACATTAATGAATGAAATAAAATGAACTTTTTTGATTGTATCAAATGGCTGCAATGACACAAAGAGTGAAAATTTTAAAGGGGTCTGAAGACTTTCCGTACACCCTGTATATAAAAAATTTAGCAACATCATTCAACATCAGTAAATCTCTAGGTTTCATTCTTGAAGTAAGCGTTGATCTAGAAACAATCATTAAACCCTTTTTATTTTTGAAAGTGAAGTGAGTCTTCAAGGAAGAGTTGCCTTATGGCCACCACCACCAGCCTTCTCTGGTGCATATTTTAAGTATTTTGACATGGTCTCCATTATTTTTGTACGTGTTGTGTTGTAATCGTTGTCGACAGCATCTAAAAAGAAGAATCAAAACAATTTAGATCAACATAACTGCTGTACATTTCAGCCCATGAAAGTTCCTGTGTTGTACTATTTTACATAAAATAGAATCACATTTAGGTGCATGTTAAGAAATATTTGCAAACATTCTTGATGTGTGAAGCCAAAAAAACACTTTGTTGGTGCCAACTTTTGACCATTGGAAGTAAAAGATACATAAAAATGTATTACAAGATTGCCATTAACTTATGTAATCGATGAGAAATTAAGGTTTTTGGGTAGGTCAATTATTGAGAAAAACTACAGAAACTGATTAAAGTAATCAAATGTAACACTTATAGTCCTGTCTAAATTAAATACATAGGCTATTAATTCTGATTACTTAAAATTAAAGCAATTTATCAAAAAAGGTTGATCCCTTGCAAAAGCCTCTTCTTAACTTACTGTACCGAATCACACGCGGCTACTTCAGATTCCTATAGGGAATACACGTTACAAAAAAGGCCTAGCTAGCAACTGCAAAAGCACAAACTGACACGTGGCAAAAGTGAAATTAATGTCGAAACACATTTCCTGACCCTCGTTAACAAGCTAATTTAGCAAACTGTTGCGTTAACATTCGTGTTTCAGTCATATTACATATAAACCTACCTCTCGTCGTCTCTTTTTTCAAGGTCCTTGACCTTGATCATAGTCTCGTGCAATCTCGCAAAATTGCTGGGAAATGCAAGATGCTGCTGGTGCTCACATCGACTCAAACAGTAACGGCACATATTTTTTTTAAGTTAAAATAGCCGCGCACATTGTCATTGGCCAGTTTCCTGGAAGACAGAAAGATGAACCAATCATGATCAAAGTAAAACGGTGAAATGACCAATAACAATAGTTTCAGCCTGGAAACAGAGAAATTTGTACGTGGTATTTAATTAATTTGGCAAAATTGTGTTTTCATGAAGGTGTATGAATATAAATGTAATAATGCATGGTAAACTTTTAGGTAAGCACACAAAATTGTAAATCCACACAAAATTACATTAAGGCAAAAAGTTTCTGCTGCTCTCTTGAGGTTGAAGTACTGTTAATAATGATCATAATTATATTTACATATCCATTGAAGAGCTATTATTATCAAAATACCATTAAATGCTAATGTTGATCATAATAAAACGTTTAAAATAAAAGACAGATTTCTGTTCTATGTTGTTGAAGACATTATGTTGTGTCAACGTACAGATCTTGTAAATATTTCAACGTTGATTTAGAAGTGTTTGTGTTAAACTTATTAAACCATTTAGCATTAAACGTTATGTCAACGTTGATTCAACGTTGAAACAACAACTGAAATTATTTCAACCATAATTCAACATTGAAAGTTGGTCATGTGCCTGCTGACGTGAATGTTAATTTTTGTAAAACCTAACATTTTAAATAAGGACCCTTTAAGTTTTCGGGCTGGTAAGTTGATGTACCCCCCCAAAAAAATCTGCTGACATATAGAAGTTTCTTTCGCCGTGAAAGTCTATGGGAAAAAGTGTTTTTGGGCCGCAGGGGGTGAAGTGCCACTGTTGGCCGCTAAGCCCAATGTTGCTTCAACTGCCGTCTTACCTTGCGTTCACACCTGCCATTTTTAGTGGGCGTCAGGGCGACGAGTCTCAATGTATTCTCTATGGTACAAGACGAATTGGGAGGCGCCAAGCGGTGAGCAAGAGCAGTGCACGTGAAGCGACGCGTGGGAAGCAGAGGAGGCGACGAGAGGGCGTGGAAAAAGTTGAAAATAGTTTAACTTTTTGGCTAAAGCGACGAAGCATCAACCAATCAGGACACATCACGCCATGTGTACCAGCTAAACTACGTCAAACATAGTTAATAGCCATTTAGCTTCTTAAGAAATGAGAAATACATACAAAAATAAGTGAATGAAAATGTGTTTTTATTTAAGTCAATTATATGGATGACCAATACTCAAGTGATTGACATTTTCCACGAAACGCCCAGAGAGCGACGAGTTCTAGGCTGGAGAGCGACGCGAGGCGTACAATTTCGCTCTTCCCAAAAACAGATGTGAACGCAGGGTTATGGCAGGTGTGAACGCAAACCTACAGTCACACGAGCGACAAAAGTCAGCGACAAAGCGACAAGCTACCATTCATTTTCAACGCAAGTGGCCGTTTCCCAGCTCGCGAGTAGCGCTTTTCAGTGTCGCGAGCAAGGCGGGGCAAAAATAGACAAGAAGTCTATTTTATGCAAATGCTGAGCGAAGCGACAAAGCGACTGCGGCAAATCTACCGGAACTGGCAAAATGTGGATGCGGTGCGGCGGGTGTGTCACAAGAGTTGAAATAATCCAACTTTTGCGGTCCTTTACCGTACGGTGCCAGAACCGGAAGTTGATTTACCTCAGAGAAAGAGCTAATATGTCGCTTTCATCTATGGGTGTGTGAGAATGCAAGACAAGCTTTGACAGCTCAGTAGATAGTTTTCGTATTTTCAATGAATACTAAACTGAAAACAGCTCCTGTCAGTCGCCTTGCTGGAGATGGACAGCTGTATGCAATGTTGCCCACCATCTCGTAGATGCGGAAGATTGATTACGATGTTGATTGCAGTGTACAAAAGTGTCTGCATTACGATGCCGTATGGGGATTTTTTGCCGTGTCTCGTGTGAATCCAGCTTTTGGGTGACGTGACACGACTTCAACGTGCCCGCATAGCATCCCGGGAAGGCAGCACTGCATTTGAGAAAATGTTGCGTGACAGAAAATATGAAAATTCCCTTGCTACAACACCCGACTGCCATGTAGGACGAGTGGATCAGTACTGTTACGGTACAGATCCACTTGTCCGACACGGCTGTCGGGTGTTGTAGCAAGGCTACCCTCCATTCGTACATTGATGGGTGTTTCTCAAATACAGCTGCGGGCTACAGCCACCATCAGTTTCTCCATTGATTCACAGCGAGCCTCCCCCCGTCTCCTCTGTGCTATACTTCTATTGGATAGTCGCTTCGCGTTCAACGGATTCATTTGCATAAAGCTGGGAATTTTCATATTTTCTGTCGTGCAACATTTCTCAAATGCAGTGCTGCCTTCCCGGGATGCTATGTGGGCACGTTGAATTCACCCATAGGACGTGACGTCACCCATAGGAATAGAGCGAGATGCGACGCGACAGAAGTGTAGCACGGACAAGTGGATCAGTACCGTTACGGTACGGATCCACTTTACCGACACGACTAGAGCGTGGTGTTGGGTGTTGTTGCAAGGCAACCCTCCATTAGTACGTTGATGGGTGTTCCTCAAATACAGCTGCGGGCTACAGCCACCATCAGTTTCTCCAGTGATTCACCGTGAGCCTTCCCCCCGTCTCCTCTGTGCTCTACTTCTATTGGATAGTCG
>JACXGM010007882.1:0-10819 GCA_016801145.1 Umbra pygmaea | reverse complement strand
CCAATGCACTCACAATCTGTATTTCTTAATATTGTGTGTATTCTTTTGTTTTGCTATGTATGCTGCATTGTTGACCAGAGTCTATATGATGACAAATTGAACATTTCAATGTGACAACCTAATCATCATCTTCTACTCCCCGGGGCATTTAATCAAATGAGAATATGTTCTCTGTCAACTTTCCTGGTGAAATAACAGTAAATAATAATAATAATAATAATAACAACAATAACACAAACTTTGCCAACATCTATTTTTGATGCTTCACAGGTCTCTTCCACCCTGGCCACACTGGAGCAACAGTGTGGGGCGGAGCCATGTCCCGGCATCATGGTGGTTGCCGTGGCATCTGGCTCCGCCCCTAGTCCGCAAAGCGAAGCAGTAGCCAATGAACTTCAAGACCTGACTCTACAGCCTGCCCCCAATGACATGCCTGTGAGGGACAGGAAAAACGGTATGTTGGTGTGGCAAGCCTAACGTTCCCAGTCCCCTGATCCTCAACTATCAGACCAACCACATCACGTTAAGTACATCCTCATGTCAACAGGGCTGTTCTCCTGTTATTTGCCTTAGGCTGTAATCCATAGGACAGTGGACTATCGAATGAGCTGTTTTCGCACTCTGTGTCTCGACCAATCAGATTAATGGTAATTGCAGGTTGTGTGGGCCGTGCTGTACGCGGTCAGTGCAGGATTTCCACTGTCTTTTGCTAGCAGATTTATTTAGCAGAACGGATAACACCGTATTCCCAACAGGCCCAAGGATGTAGCTGCCCTACCTAAACAATGGCGATCTGACAGGCTGTATTGCATGGAGTCACGATGAGTTTGCATTATGATCAACTGTAGGCTACTAAAAGTGACAGCGCTGCATAAAAATGTGTATGGGGAAAAGCAGCCTTGTCTTACGTTCTAATCCTGTCTCTGAAAACGACCCCCCCGTGAGTCTCTCTGTAAATGTTTTATGAGCCATTGCAGGTTAGACCTCTCGAAGGCCAGACGTTTTCCAGAAGTTTTTATTTTTAATCATGTTACCTCATCTGTAAATGTTTGAGCTAATATTAGCCCATTATATAACTATTTAGTTTTTACAGATTCATCACTTGATGAATACCCTGAAAAATAGTACCTGTTTCCCAGATCAGGAACAACTTGTTTACTACATTTAACAAAACTTTGGAGTCATCGGTCCGGACCTGGATACATTAGCAATGACCCTCCCTGCAAAGTCAACGATAAATGCTATGTGCTTTAGTGTGAAACCCCCACACCCCCTCCCCAGGTTACCCTGTTTATAGAGCCCATACCTGGGCTACTATAACTCTTCAAACAAGGCTGGCTGGTAGCAGTAGACATGTTAGTGCAGGAACGTCCATCGCTTAGACGCATCTTGGTGCAAGGAAGGACAGGAATGTGAACAAGGGCATCAGTCCGTTCCATCTATCTAGAGCAGAACCAGCTTGTTTAGGCTATAGGGGTTAGTTGACTGGCCCTCTTCCCCTAAGTAAGCAGGAAGGCCCTGGTGAGGGTTTCTAATCCACTACGCCCAGATGAGGCCATGCTGTAATAATGCCTTCAGAGATTGCGTGGGGGAGGGGGCAGTTAGCGGACAGTGGGGGATGAAAACAGGGAGTCGTCCACAAGATGCAGTTGCATAACTTTGAGGAACGGAAAGGATTAGGGGGAAACAGACAGCGAGTGGAGGGCAGCAATGTAAACATCTGAGAGGGTTCTGGAATGCAAATCAGATCAAACCAGGACTTTTACTCACTCTGCCTGAGCAAGAACACCAATGACCTCCTGCTTCTAAAGAAAAAAACGCCACAGGCTGGGAAAACGTAGGTGTTGCCCAAGTGAGGGTAGGAACTCAGGTCTGGGCTTGGTTAGTATCCAAGTAGCAATAAGGAAGAACTTACAAGCTGAAACACACACACACACACAGCCTTTCTACTTGGGCGTGAGCAGACAGGTACAGCAGGCAGGGATTGGGTGCAGGCGATGTTTAGAGAACCAGGTTTTCACCAACGCTCTGTTGTTAGAGGATCTTGTGGATAATTTCTTTAAAACAGAGGAGCCCCATTTTTTTAATCCTGGGATATTCAACTCTGCACGCCGCCTCTGTTTCCGTCTTTTCTGTTTGGAGTATGGATCGTTAAAGTTGGAAGGAGGTTTCACCGTACCTAGTGTAGAGGGTATGGCCATCCACTCAGGTAAAGCTGCTGTCTGGAGTGTTTGTCAGCTGTGTGTGGTTATCCCTCAGATGTTAAGAGCTTTTTACAGTGTAATCCAAATAGCCAGACCCTCTGCTGTGTAAAGTATTTATTGCGCTGTGTTACTTTCACAGCTGCTCTGTAATCTCAAGGCCAATTGAACATAGAAAAGTGTTTCATCATTACACCATATTCTGCAGCTAATCTAACATAAAACTAGATTTACAATGTATTTCTTGTTGTTGTGGGAATGGTTATATGAATGAATATAATGAATGAGTAATGAATGAAACTGTTTTTTATGCCTGCAAGCTTTAATACTTTCTGTAATAAATTAACCAAACATAAAAAAGATCATGCTGTAAAAGTAGCTCAGATTTTTTGGTTTAATGTAATTTTCTTTTTGGCAAAGTTGCAAATACAGTATCTTACAAGTGAGTACACCCCTCACGTTTAAAAAAAAATTCATTATAACTTTTCATGTGACGACACTGAAGAAATGGCACTTTCCTACAATGTAAAGTAGTGAGTGTACAGCTTGTATAACAGTGTAAATTTGCTGTCCCATCAAAAGAACTCAACACACAGCCATTAAGGTCTAAACCACTAGCAACAAAGGTGAGTACACCCCTAAGTGAAGTGTCCAAATTGGACCCAAATTGTCAATATTTTGTGTGGCCACCATTATTTTCCAGCAATGCCTTAACCCTCTTGGGCATGGAGTTCACCAGAGCTTCACAGGTTGCCACTGGAGTACTCTTCCACTCCTCCATGATGACATCACGGAGCTAGTGGATGTTACAGACCTTGCGATCCTCCTCTTTCGGTTTGAGGATGCCGCACAGATGCTCAATAGGGTTTAGGTCTGGATACATGCTTGGCCAGTCCATCACTTTTACCCTAATCTTCTTTAGCAAGGCAGTGGTCATCCTGGTTTGGGGTAGTTATCATGTTGGAATACTGCCCTGTGGCCCGGTCTCCAAAGGGAGCGGATCATGCTCTGCTTCAGTATGTCACAGTACATGTTGACATTCATGGTTCCCTCAATAAACTGTAACTCCCCAGTGCCGGCAGCACTCATGCAGGCCCAGACCATGACACTCCCACCACCATGCTTGACTGTAGGCAAGACACACTTGTCTTTGTACTCCTCACCTGGTTGCCGCCACACACGCTTGACACCATCTGAACCAAATAAGTTTATCTTGGTCTCATCAGACCACAGGACATGTTCCAGTAATCCATATCCTTAGTCAGCTTGTCTTCAGCAAACTGTTTGCGGGCTTTCTTGTGCATCATCTGGGATGACAGCCATGTAGACCAATTTGATGTAGTGTGTGGCGTATGGTCTGAGCACTGACAGGCTGACCCCCCCACCGCTTCAACCTCTGTAGCAATGCTGGAAGCACTCATATTTCTATTTCCCAAAGACACAACTTTTTTGGTCGACCATGGCGAGGCCTGTTCTGAGTGGAACCTATCCTGTTAAAACGCTGTATGGTCTTGGCCACCATGATGCAGCTCAGTTTCTGGGTCTTGGCAATCTTCTTATACCCTAGGCCATCTTTATGTAGAGCAACAATTTTTTTTTCAGATCCTCAGAGTTCTATGCCATGAGGTGTGCTATGTGAGAGCGATAACACCAAATTTAACACCTGCTCCCCACTCACACCTGAGACCTTAACACTAACGAGTCACATGACACCGGGGAGGGAAAACGGCTAATTGGGCCCACTTAGGGGTATACTCACCTTTGTTGCCAGCGGTTTAGACCTTAATGGCTGTGTGTGGAGTTATTTTGAGGGGACAGCAAATTTATACTGTTACACAAGCTGAACACTCACTACTTTACATTACAGCAAAGTGTCATTTCTTAAGTGTTGTCACATGAAGTTATAATCAAATATTTACAAAAATGTGAGAGGTGGACTCACTTTTGTGAGTATGTATATAGCCAGGCAGGACAGCCAGGTAATTGGGGTAACTAGAACTAAATCCTATGTTTGGTGAGCCTATCTGGGCTGTATGGATACTAGGATAGATTAGACTGAAGTATTATGCTCTCATAGTTTGGGAGCCCTGAATTATGACCCATTTTATTCAGCTTTTCTGACTGTGTGTATTTGGACGTTTTGGTATTGGATGAGCCACTCCCAAATCAGCTGTTAGTAGCCCAGCTCATGGCTCCAGCGGTGTGTTGGGTGTGACAGCCTGGGGCCGTCTGGACAGGCTGGTAGGTCAGGTCATCAGTCTGTCAGTAATGAATAGGAGACACTGATCACCTTTGATAATCTCACAACCCCACCCAACTCACACCCGTACTGGCAACCCAGCCAGGTGGGTTGCAGTGTGAGACTATGAGGGAATGGTAGTTCTACTTGGGTCTTTTTAGAAAGACTTTAATTGGATAATACCTTTACATGGTTAGAGGCTAAGGGGTGTCACTTCTGGTAATTTTAACAACATTTCACTTAAGGGAATAAGTAACACATCTGTTGTATAAGACCTTTTGTATAGAAAACATGGGATATATGGGAAAGTTAATGTGATTTTGAAACCGTATTGTTAGTAGTAACATTTGGACTAGTTGATATAGCCTGAAGATAGAACATTCTATTACATTGATGTCACCCACGTTTGCAGTTTACGTGAGCACGGTTCAGCCCATTGTAAACAATTACTTAAATTTACTTACGAATAAACATTTCATGGAAACTTGTAAGGTGCCCTGGAGATGCCCCACTCATACACCGAGTCCCCCAGTGGTGTCGCTCTTTGTGCGGGTACAGTTTGAGGGAGGTGGACTGTGGGTGTCGGAGCTTTGTAGCAGCTGTGTGCTTGGCTGTTATGTAACCAGGAGGGGAGGGAGCCAGCTGTCAGCCAGTCCACAATACAATACAGGCTCCAGAAGGCTGGTTCAGGCCCTCACTGAGCACAGGAGAGGGGAGAGAGGGCAAAGATGAAGGTGGTTGGGAGCTCAACAGACGGAGGGTTGACACAAGCAGAGGGGAGCAGGGACATATCCAGGGAGAAGCTTAGGGGAGCCTGTCTGTCTCTGGTTGACCAATGCAGGTGAGAACGTCCTCTGTGCTTCACTCATTTACCGTACATCTCTCCTGTCGATCCTCTCTATCTGTCCTTCCTTGCAGAGATTGGATTCGGCCTTCGCTCGCTCTGGCTGTCTCTGTGTGGTGTTCCTGTGTAAAGGACTAATAGTCGAAACGCACAGATACAGGCATGCTAATGTAAACACACATGCACACACAGGCGTCAAGCTAAAGCTTGTTGTTGTTGAGAAATAGTTGTGCATTCACAGGGCCTGATTACAGTGTGTCAGAGTGCCACAGCAGCCCCCGGGGCACCGTGACATCGGCTAGGATTGGTTATACAGGAGACTCCTACGGAAGTAGGAACAACACAATCTCCTGGGATGATCCTGGAAGCTGTAGGAACTGCTTAGTCAGACCTACGCACAGCATTAGCCCGTTCTTGAAAGCTGCTGCTACCGTACAAACATGTTCATCGACTCATACAGCTCTGGAAAAAATCAAGAGACCACTGCTAATTTTTGTTAAATCAACATGATTGAAAACCTTGAGTCTGTGATGAAGAGGAAGATGGATGGTGACAAGCCATCAATCAAAGACGAGCTGCTTGACTCTTTGCATGAGGAGTGAAATATAAGGCAATATTAATTTTGACTAGAAGATGTATTTGTCTCACTCTTCCTGGTTAATGTTTGAGTTACAATGGAAGTAGACTTTACCTAGTGATGAGTAGTCGGCTATCTTTTAATGGTTGGTGACATCACTGTGCGTCTTCTGTTATCCTGCAGAACATAATGAGTGTAGACAGAAGAGGTAAACATGGGCTGGGCAATTTGGCAAAAAAAAATATATATGTCCTCATTTGATGTTGATAAATATATGATATACATTAAGGATTGGAATTTAGGGTCAGTGGGAATTTGGAGGAGTGAATTTCCAGTAATTTATTTCTTCCTTACTTGCTCAAATGTAAATAACTTGGATTAACTTAAGAGCATTTACCTGGATAATTCACATCAATGTTTTCAAGTAGAGACAGTTGTGAATGAAAAACGATTGCATTTGTTGTTGAATTACATTTTGCTCAATAATTGAACTGCACAAATTACATGCAAATACAACTGGGCCGGAGAGTGCTAATGAACACATACAGTATTTGGCACTTTTGCACAATAATAAAAACAAGGTAGCTGTTTCATGTGTAATTACTGCAGTCTGCAACAAATTATTTATCAAGTAATGACAACTATTTAGGGTGATCAACTATTTTTGAGTTGACAACAAAGTTCTGTGTAAATTGAATATAATTTTCTCTGTACAGCTTGAGCTTTAATAAACCATGTCTTTATCAAATAGAAATACTATTGCTAATAAAAAAAATAACAAAAATATCAAGACAAGAAAAGAAAATCAACTGCTATTACCATTATGTGATTTAAGGTCACATCAATTGCTGGATCCTCATGAAGTACTGTAGAACACAAAATATACTGTATATAGTTCTGTCTTCTTTTGGCTATTACATAATAGGTTTCAGGCAAGATGTCTGTTGTCTTTAGCTTAAGGCCGCGTTTACAAAACGATAGCTTCCCGAATCCGCTCGAGCAAAGACAAAATATTTTCAATACTGTTTGTCTTTACACCGTCATATCTCCAGACTGCAATTGCGCGTTTGTGGGTGTGTCATTCAAGATGACTTGAGCTGTGTGCACTCAGAACTGAGTCCAGCCCATTGACTTACAGTGAAGAATTCCCCGGGCCCCGCAATACACATTTCTCCTATTAACAAAGCCCCAGGTGGGGTCTCTCATGCGCTACATCCAATGGTCATGTGGAATTCAAGAGAGAACGCAAGTTTACACACTACAATTATGTCACGTCCCAATGTCGGCTCGAGCGGATTCAGAAAATGTTTGCTGAAAGCTATCGGTATCTATCGTAGTGTAAAAAGCCTCTAAAATGGCCAGTGGAGCAGCAGGTTCTGGGTTCCTCCTGGTGCAGGACAATGCCTGGCCTCGTGGCCAGAGTGTGTAGGCAGTTCCTGGGTGACAAAGGCATTGAGGACATTGACTGGCCCTCACGTTCCCCAGACTTGAATCCAATTCAGAACATCTGGGAATATATGTATCGGTGCGTCCGATGTCGCTAAGTAGCGCCACAGCAATGTCCAAGAGCACACTAATGCCCTGATCCAGGTCTGGGAGGAGATCCCCTAGGACAATATCTGCCATCTCATCAGGAGCATGCCCAGATGTTGTCAGGAGCGCATACAGGCACGTGGGGCCATACACACCACTGAGTCACACTGAGTTTCTGCAATGAAATTCATGAAAGTTGGAACAGCCTGTGATTTCTATTGTTTACTTAGATTTTGATGTGATGTTTAAATCCAGCCATCAAAGTCTAAACATTTATTTGCTGCTCCTGAATTGAGAACCTAGACACTTACACACTGGTGCTAACTGTGTCTGTCTCTCCTGCAGTGTCTGCCTGTCTGTCTCTCCTGCAGTGTCTGCCTGTCTGTCTTTCCTGCAGTGTCTGCCTGTCTGTCTTTCCTGCAGTGTCTGCCTGTCTGTCTCTCCTGCAGTGTCTGCCTGTCTGTCTCTCCCGCAGTGTCTGCCTGTCTGTCTCTCCTGCAGTGTCTGCCTGTCTGTCTGTCAGCCCTGCAGTGTTTTAGTTGTCTGTCTCTATGCCCTGCTGCCTTTGTCCTTCTCTGTAACTCTGCTGACAGGATTTTCTCAATGCAGAACACTTAAGGCCATTTTATACTTCTGCGTCGAGGTTACGGCGTAGCATACATCGTAGGCATACGTCATAGCATTTATACTTCCTCAACAGTATCTGCCTTGCGTGTTGATGCTGGAAATGCAATGCAATCAAGCCGACCAATCACAGGTCTTGCTGCTGCGTTGCCGTGACGTGTAATTACAGTTTTGGAGAGGTGCACCTCAGCTACGTCGAAGAGTACTGCACAGGCAGCCAGCTACGGCATAGGCTATGCCGTAACCTCGATGCAGAAGTACAAATCGGCCTTTAGTTTTATGAAACAACAGTGTTCTGCGAGCAATCAGGTGAACAGTCGTCCTTATGTATAGCGGTATAACAGTGAATGAAGCCACAGCTGGGTGTTTGTTCGCAGCCCTGCCTGACCACTTTATCACTCCTCTGATAGGACTGGCGTCAATGAGACTGGGCTAACCCCTGGGCTCTGGCCATTACAGCTTTGTTAGTCATAGTAGTGTTGTTGGTGTTTATTGGTCCCAACACTGGTCCGATTATGCGACTGGATTTTTATTGTGTTTGCACACCTGTTGGGCTCCAGTGTAGCAGCCACACGCTGGTGTAATTGGTACAGGACATCGAGACGGACCGGCGAGAGGCAGGCGTGGTTTGCTGAGGAAAGGGTGAGGCCTCTACACAACGTAAACACACTGGTGCTCAGTGAATTCCAAGTGAGGGAGAAACAGGAAAACACCACCTTCTGTTTTCACTTGAGGAATTTTAATTACTGAAATGGTTTCTTTATCGTGTGCTTGTTTTGGGGTCGACACAATGGCTGCACAGAGCACACAGTAAAACAGACACACACGGATAAACTGGAGTATGTTGTGGGTCTCCAGGTGTTACAGCTTCCTCGTCTCCCCCATGATGGGGTGCAGAGCTTCCCGGATCACCATGGTGTGAGGGAATCAGTGCCCGACGTAACGTTCATCTGTGCTCGTCACCGAAACAAGTCTGTAGGAAAATGACTCCTTCCTTCCTACAGTCTGAGCACGCTGGATAAGATGGAGATCGCAACAACTGAAATGCCCCCAAAACCACTATTGCGGTTTGTTGCTAACCGTGATGATTGTGTTGGAAACCGTGATGATTGTGTGACTGCAGACGCTTGCATATCATTACCCTAACCCTCCGGTCCATGTTGGACTGCCCATTATTTTAGACTGTAGCCTGGGTAAATTCTTACATCACAACTTGTCAGTCTGGTGCTTCACAACAACACTAGCTGTGTTGGTCCCAGCACACTGACAGCTGCCATAACATCAATAGGAGTCAGGCGGTTTGGAGTCGTCAACGGCTGTGACTTCTCCTGACGATGACTCAGTTTAAGAAGGGCAAGGCCAGGTGGACTTTGCTCCTCTTGTACTGTGCTGATAGTATGTTTGATTAAGGTGATGCTCTCTGACCATGCCTAGTTAGACTGGAGCTTAGTTGATCTGAAACAAAGGCACAACCCTCCCAATGTTCCTGAGCCACCAGGTTGGAGAGTTGGTGTGTCGGTGCGTCTCAGTGCCAGGGTGGGAAATTAACACATGGCCACCAGCCAAATGCGGGTGCTTTTATACACTGGCGGGTAACTTTGCCCAATCTACCAGCCACTGTGGCAGGTGACTTTTAAAATGTATGTTTTTTTATTTGTTATTACTTAAAGCATTACTTGTCTCGGATTGGATGGTGTTTGACAAAAATGCTGATGCTTACTCATTATCAAAGACACATTTTTGTTATTGTGCATATACAGTATAATGTCATTATCTGTGATCGAAGGACGGGCGGGAGCAACTCGTGTCTTGTGTTTTTATGATTTGAGTCTGAAAAGCTTACTCGTGCACGCACACAAATGTAACGGCAGGCTGTTTAACTCAAGTGCAAACTCAAATGAATTAAAATCTGATGTTAATCAACTATTTTACTTTACCATGGTCTGTTTTTATTACAATTATTGATGTAGTATACACTCACCTAAAGGATTATTAGGAACACCTGTTCAATTTCTCCTTAATGCAATGATCTACTCAACCAATCACATGGCAGTTGCTTCAATGCATTTAGGGGTGTGGTCCTAGTCAAGACAATCTCCTGAACTCCAAACTGAATGTCAGAATGGGAAAGAGAGGTGATTTAAGCAATTTTGAGCGTGGCATGGTTGTTGGTGCCAGACGGGCCGGTCTGAGTATTTCATAATCTGCTCAGTTACTGGGATTTTCACACACAACCAATTCTAGGGTTTACAAAGAATGGTGTGAAAAGGGAAAGACATCCAGTATGCGGCAGTCCTGTGGGTGAAAATGCCTTGTTGATGCTAGAGGTCAGAGGAGAATGGGCCAACTGCTTCAAGCTGATAGAAGGGCAACTTTTGTTTTCTTCGGACACTTTAGGCCGCTTAGTGCCAATTGGGTTTCGTTTAAATGCCACGGCCTACCTAAGCATTGTTTCTGCATTGTTTCATGTCCATTTCTTTATGGCCACCATATACCCATCCTCTGACGGCTACTTCCAGCAGGATAATGCACCATGTCACAAAGCTCGAATCATTTCAAATTGTCTCTTGAACATGACAATGAGTTCACTGTATTAAAATGGCCCCCACAGTCACCAGATCTCAACCCAATAGAGCATCTTTGGGATGTGGTGGAACGGGAGCTTCGTGCCCTGGATGTGCATCCCACAAATCTCCATCAACTGCAAGATGCTATCCTATCAATATGGGCCAACATTTCTAATGAATGCTTTCAGCACCTTGTTGAATCAATGCCACGTAGAATTAAGGCAGTTCTGAAGG
>JACXGM010007881.1:0-29929 GCA_016801145.1 Umbra pygmaea | reverse complement strand
TCCGGTTCCTGGGTTTCCCCTGCACTCCCTAATCATCACCTACACCTGCTCATCTGCCACACCTGGTTGATTGTCTCCCTCCCTTTATAAGGAAGGAGAAGACAGTCAGCCAGTGCCGGATTATTGTATAGCCACGTAAATATAACCATTTCGTGTTCTATCTAATTTAGCCTATGTTCCTAGTTCCAGTTTTCCTTGTGGTTTTCCTGTCCTAGAATTTGTTCCTTATCGTGTTATTGTTTGTTCCTTCTAGTACCCATGTACCGAACCCTGCCTGGATTACGACCCTCCCTGTGAACCAAACCCCTGCCTGGATGACAAGCCCCTCTGTGTACCGAAACCTGCCTGACCTCTGACCATTCTTGCCTACCGGACTGAAGCCTTTCTCACTACACACACTATATTCCACAATAAACATTGTTCATCATTTTCATCTCTGCTTCTGGTTCCTTACCTGCTCCTGTACTGATCCTGACAAGCCTGATCAAACCTCAGCTCTATCCTACATTTCCCAGCCTGATCCAATCACAGCTAATATTTACATTACCCAGCCTGATCCAACCTTAGCTCTATCCTACATTACTCAGCCTGATACAACCTCAGGTGTACTTTACATTACCCAGCCCAATCCAAGCTTAGCTGTTTTTTACATCACACAGCCTGATCCAACCTCAACAGTTTTTTACTTTAATCTACATTTCCCAGCCTGATCCAAGCTCAGTAGTTCTTTATATTACCCCGCCGGATCCAACCTCATCTTAAATCTACATTATTCAATCTGATCCAACCTTATCTTTTGTTCACATTACCCAGCCTGATCCAACCTCAGCTCTAAACTACATTACCCAGTCTGATCCAATCTCAGCTTTTCTTTACATTACCCAACCTGATATAACCTTAGCTGTTCTTTTCATCACCCAGCCTGATCCAACCTTAGCTCTAACATACATTACCCAGTCTGATCCAACCTCATCTTTTCTTCACACTACCCAGCCTGACCCAACCTCAGCTCTAACATACATTACCCAGTCTGATCCAACCTCAGCTGTTCTTTACATTACCCAAACTGATCCAACCTCAGCACTAACCTACATTACCCAACCTGATCCAGCTTCAGCTTTTCTTCACACTACCTAGATTGATCAAACCTCAACTGTTCATTAACATTACCCAGCCTAATCCAACCTCAGCTTTTCTTTACATTAGCCTAATCCAACCTCAGCTCTATCCTAAATTACCCAGCCTGATCCAACCTCAGCTTTTCAGTTTTTTCCTTTTTTTGTGTGATTCTTTTCCCTTGTACAGATCTATGGGATGACCAGGGGCGCAAACATGGTTTATCCAACCACTTGTCTCCCATCCTTTTCACCCAACACGGAAGCCTTTAGTCAGATCATGTACGGGATGATTACGTTCACCAACTACACTTTAGCAATTTAGTTTATAGGCACATCCTCAGCTGTTTTTTACCCTACCCAGTTTGAGTCCACATTTCAATTTGAATTTTTACTTCAGACACAGCACTAATCCCAGAGCGCTGTCGCAGTTCCAGATTCCACAGATCCCCAGGCCCAGAAACCTGTAGCACGTAGCTGTAAAATCCATCCCTAGTCTCAGCTGTGGCTCTACATATTTATTTACACCTGCCACCTCCAGACCCACACAGCTCCTTTGGGGGAGCTAAGCAAGGGACAGGGGCTGAACTGGGACGGGGGAAAACACTCCCTCCCTCTGTCACTCCTAAAGGGTAGACTGTAATAAATGTCACATCCTATCAGGGTCAGCAGGTTTGGTGGAGGTTTTGCAGGGGGAGAAATCCTCTACTTTCCTTGGCTCATCTTTTCCTAACCGCTAAGAGACAGCTGAGGAGAAGAGTGAACACAGCATAGTTAGCTTGGTTTTACTCTTGTCCTTACCACTTATTATCATGTCACAAAACTGTTAGTAACAGGTGAATGAAGTTAACATAGCAGGATATTTTCACTATTGAACATTGCAAGCCACTATTGACATTGGTTCAATGTACTGTTAAGGGACCTAGTCAAGTGCCTTGACCAAGGAAACAACAACTATTGACACAGTCACAAATCAAACCAGCAACCTTCTGACTAAAGTCTGACTCCCTAACCAATGAGCCATCTGACGCCCTGCTTCGTATATGTTATTATTTACTGATAGAGACTGTTGGTTTTTGCTCATTTTTATATTAATACTGTATTGTTGGAACTGGGACACAATATTTTCACTGCTTATGTAATAAGATTTGCATTTTCACTGCATATGTAATAAGATTTGCATTTTCACTGCATATGTAATAAGATTTGCATTTTCACTGCATATGTAATAACATTTGATTTTCACTGTATATGTAATTAGAAGAAAAACTTTTTTGCACACCTCTAACTAATTGGACAGGTGCGTAGGATTAGATCAATCAATGTAGATCATAAAATAGGAAAAAATAAGTCCCGCACACTGCCTATACGCAAGCAGAAATTTATTAATAAAAACACAACGTTTCGGTCTCAGACCTTCGTACTGTATATGTAATAACACTTCATTTTCATTGTATATATAATAACATTTGATTTTCACTGTATATGTAATAACATTTGATTTTCACTGTATATGTAATAACATTTGATTTTCACTGTATATGTAATAACATTTGATTTTCACTGCATATGTAATAACATTTGCATTTTTCAAGTTCAAGTTGTGTTTATTTGTCACATGAACAGAAGAAGCAGGTGTACTTGCGAGTACAGTCAAAATGTTATGCAACAGCTTAGCAATGCATTTGTGATCGTACGTAAAAGAGAAAAGCAATTAGTAATAAAAAAGTAGGCAATAAGATAAAAGGGTGACAGAAGTGTAACAAACTATATACAGAGTGTACATGTAAAGGCATGTGGAAGAATCTGAGACTAAGTAAATAAAGATTATATGATTTCATGGGACCAAAATAAAGTTTTTGGCCTCAAAACTAAGAGCTATGTTTATCGCAAGCCTAACACTGCACATTATCCTGAGAACAACATCCTTACCTTAAAGCATGGTAGTGGCAGCATCATGCAATGGGGAAGCTTCTCTGTGTCAGGGCCTGAAATACATGTGAAGATAGATGACAACATGGATGCACTAGAAATACTGGAAGAAAACCAACTGAATTTTGCAAATCCTCATTTGAGAAGATTCATCTTCCAGCAGTTCACTGATCCCAAACAAAAAGCCAAAGGCACATTGGAGTGGCTTAGAAACAAAAAGGTCAATGTACTCGAGTGGCCCAGTCTACACCAGTTATCAATCAAATTGATAATATGTGGAAAGAGTTGAAAATTGCTGTTTACTTAAGGTCACCATCCAACTTGACAGATTTTAAGCAATTTTGCAAAGAAGAATGTGTAAAAATTTATGTATTCAGATTTGCAAAGCTAGTAGAGAGTTATCTAAATAGACTAATGGCTGTAAATGCTACGAAAGGTACCTATACAATTTGTAGATTACATTTTTCACTTTGACCATAAAGACTTTTGAGGGCTCTTGCATTTTTATTTCACGTTGTAACACAAAGAAATGTGGAAATGTTCAAGGGCGGTGAATACTTGAGAGCCACTTTATACTGTATGTACATATTTTTATCTGTTAGTTAATTGGAAAAACACCACTGGTGGGAAAATGTGGATCATTTCATCTATCTTTGAAATTCTCAGGTGAAAATTTGAAAGAGATGAATCAGAACTTAAAGAGTAACTCTTACCATCAAATTCAGCTTTGGCCTACACCTTTAAACATAAAAAATATGCTCAAACTGCCTCAAAAGAATCTAACTGTATATATTCATTTTGAGGTTGGAATATATGTGCTGACTGCACAACAAGCTTTTCCCGACAATATTAATTAATTTACTATACACATTTTAACAGGACTCCACCCTTGGGTAATGTAGAAGCACATTTTAAGTCAACATTGCAATGGTAGTTTTGAAACAGGCAGCAGGGACCTCAATTTTTTTTTAAATAAATATATATCTATTTGACATTTGCAATGATTTGTCAAAATTAAGACCAGAATTCATGCTCCACTTTAAATAATTCCAAACTATCATGTTTCTGACAAACAATTTTTCCTTCATCCTTCTCCCTACATTTTTTATTCCCTACTCCAGAGTTTTTCATGTCCCTCTGTTTTCTCTCCTTCATGATAATGTGTCTCATCTATATTTTCTGTACAAACAGTGAGCTGTTTATGGCCAGGTGTGAGAGGCGAACGTCAGATGGATCCACCAGCAGACAGAGGTGGACGCAGGGATATTAGTGCAGACATAAATTTACAAGATCTTTGTGTTCTTCTCAGTTTTGATAATTGATCTGCAAACATGTTGTGCAGGGATAGAGCTGTGTCTGTTGACTGTCAGCATGTGTGCACGTGTTGGAT
The DNA here is from genome assembly GCA_016801145.1 of Umbra pygmaea. Classification (NCBI taxonomy): domain Eukaryota; kingdom Metazoa; phylum Chordata; class Actinopteri; order Esociformes; family Umbridae; genus Umbra; species Umbra pygmaea. The sequence continues at coordinate 25,492 of JACXGM010007881.1, read as the reverse complement.
ATATTTTTTTACTTGCAGATTGTAGAGCCCAACGCTGTCCCCTCACTCTCCTAGCCCTAAAACAGTAGAGCAAGCCTGTTCACATGCATTAGTGGATTGTGTCCGCTCAACTGAGCCAGGGAAAGTTGTTCCTGTTTGTTGTTGTATCAAAGTGCTCCTTTAGAAGTGACTCATGCATAGGTAATTACCTGTCCTTGGAGTGGAGTAGCATCTCTGAATTGTAGCTTGACCTGTACACCCTCTGTGTCTTTAGGGATTCAAGTTTCTGTTGCTAAGGGAGCTGGATGTAAAACTTTTCAAATGACATTTCCAGCCCCCCCCCCCAATAGGCTTTGAAGTGAGTATTTAAAGGCCTTCCATATACATGGTTTCAATATACATTATATGGGTAGATAATCACCTAACAGACAAATGAATTTTAGATAATTGCATTCAGGACCACTTTCTTACATGTGATTGCTATATGGTTGTTGAGCACAGAACAGTTCTTTGGGAAAGTGCGTTCTGTTATAGATGGATGTTCATTAGGACTCCATAGCTTCTGGAACGAGGCAGGCAGCACACAGTAGGTGAGTCTAGATGCATTCTGGAAAGGGGTCAGATGAAGGCGGTTGCTTTTAATTACACCCTCTCTAGGAAAAGGAATATCAGGCCTGCGCTCCGCCGGCACTCCACAGGCTTAAATGAGCAAGTAATAGGCACCCAGAGAGAGGAGTGACCTGCAGACACCCGGCTCCCTGCTACAAGAGGGGATACAGGGTAATGGCTGTATGTTTATCAGGATGTTTTCAGGGCTGTGTTTCAAACGTTGATGAAAGCCGCGGTGATGTCCTGCATTTGGGGTGACAGGCAGTGCACAAGATCTGGATAACACGTCTGAAGTCCAACCTGTATTATACAGCCCTAAATCTTACAAATAACATTGCCAGGGAACTATCTTATAAACCAAATTATGTGAAATATTTACATATGACAAATGTCACAAATGTCACAACTGCTCCAAACTGGACGCTAGGAGCAGTTGTGAGTGTGGTCAGTGTTAGTGTGAATGTTAGATAGGGTGTCAGGCCGGGTTGGTGGATGGGCGTTTAAGTAACCAACAGTCATCCCGGTAGTCATCGGTAGTCATAGAGTTCAAATCCAAATGAATGTGTTTTATTCCTCCCATCCAGCGCGATGCTCATTTGTTTTATAATGTTAACCCTAACCTTAATCCTAACCTTACCCTAATTAACATCATTCCCCACCTTAAAGGGGCACACCACGACACAGGGCTCTGGAGGTACAGGCAGCTTCTCCTAGACATGTGTAGAAAAATTAGATATGCCTCGCCCATGCTTGCCTAGAGAGAGTGTGAGATTTCCAATTTCACAGGCAAATTCCTTCATACTACGTCCCAGCAGGGATTGAAAGGACTGTGGAGATAGAAAAATCTATATTGACTAGTTTTCTGTTTCGAAAATAAGCATGTTATACTTATTGCACTTACAAGCCTTATAAAAGCTTTGGGTTGTCTTTGATTGCTTGTATTTCTGTTATGATTCTATAATGCATTTTGTTGTTAAACTGACCAGTTGAGAAGCTTCCTGCTTTTTCCAAATCATGCCCGCATTGATAAGGCAATATTTGATGTCAATGGAAGCGACTAGCTAGGGGACAGGCAATAATGCACTTTGAATTCTGGACCTTGTGGTATTTCAAGTGCAGACTCATGCAGAAGCAATCGACTGGATGACGAAATGTACACTTGTTTGTTCTCAGATGCATTGACAGGCGTAGCATTGTATATAACATAAATCATCTGTGGTAATATTTGTAAATCGTATATTATGAAACTGACTGTGGATTTTCCCTTTAACCATTAGTAATGTCATTAGAGATGCACGGTTGGTGGTTACAGCCTTTGACTCTGCGCAAAAACTGCGGATCGGGTGGATGACGTGACAAAAAGTAATATTGTTGTAAAATTCTGGCAGGTGGCGGTTGAAACTGAAAAAAAATATGTCCATTGTTAAATATTGTTTGGTAAAAAAACGTTTGTGCGGATGGATGGCGGACAGTGTATTGTGATGCGGTTGCAGATGAAATAATAGCCCATCCGCGCATCTCTAAATGTCATGCCTAACCTTAATGCTAAACTTAACTGAATGTTTAAAAATCATTTGACAAAAAAGAAAATTGTACAAAAATATAAATTTTTTGGGATAAAACGTAATTCATGTTTTCAAAAAGGTTTCAGAGAAAGTAATTCCAGAGAATATCAGATGTATGGTTAGTATTATAGGATCAATCTGTTTCGCCATGTTCTGTGGTTCCTCCATTAGGTGGGGTTATAAAACTCTGCATCATGCTTTTCTGTCATTATGGCCAGGAAAACGGCTAATGGTTGTCTCTGCGACGTGTACGCTCTTCAGCCATCAGACCCAGCCCAGGCGGCTAACCCTCCATGCACACACAAACACCCCCTCACCCCTCCTGGTGGATTTGTTCATGGTCACAGCGGATCAGCAGCACCTAGGAACACCCACGGCCCTACAGCATCACCCCCTCGGCAGCTAAGTAGCTAAGCAGGGTGCTTAGCAGAACCAACACCATGGGAAGGAAAGCAAACAGAGGGGCACTGAGTAAATCACCTCCGTCCGCAGTGGCTCACTGGGGATTGGATGGCACTGGGAGGCCCACAAGAGGCCACCGTCCAACCCAGGGTACCCAGCCCCTGGACCTTTAAGCCCCTGGCCAGTCTCCAGGGGAAAGTGCAGAATGTAGTGATTGATGCTATCTGCCCCCGGTAGGGTCGCAAGAACGGTTCAGTGGGACGGTTGGCACATGTACAGAAAGATGATACATGGTAATGTTTGCCCTAACCCTGCTAATGTTCCACAGGGGAGAAAGGGCCTAAATGTGGCTGGGGGAGGGTTGTTATGGATAGGGCACATTCACAGCTGCAGAAAACCACCCCTACTCCCAGGCTCCCCCTCTCGCTGTACCTCCCCCAACCCCGAGTGACAGGAAGTTTAAGTTTGACCTCTGACATGCATATTTTCCACAGCAGTGTCCTCGTCAGGCAGAGCCAAGTCACACGGCAAATATAGGAGCCTGTGAAAAGCTCTGCACTCAACACACAGACTCCTCTGTGACCCTGTGGCCTGCAATGCTCTGTCCAGTTAGCAAAGTGAAAGAGACAGAGAGGGGTTGGAGGCAGTGGGGTATGGCCGTAGTGTCAGATGTAGACACGTGAGATGAAGACTACATCTAGCCCTCTGGCACTATTTGATATGTTGCTTAATCTGAAAAAACACCATCCACTACTGCGTGACCAGCATTGGTGTAGTGGTAAAAATACAGGTGGGTAAAATCTGATCAATGGTGAAAAAGTACATCTCACTGTACCATAGGCTGCGGTTTCTTGCACTTACCATTCGCTGGTTATTTGAGCTTTATTAGTGATCCAGTATTACAGTTCCAGTGGGTGTGTGGATATTAAAGTTCACCCCCAACAGCTACAAGTCTGTCCCGACCTCCTGCAGACGCCTGGGGATGAGTGGAATAGTTGATGAGTCCCTGTGCATCCTCACCTTCTGTGTCCGTGGCTGCATGCCAGACAGTTAGTAGTACTGAGCAGTGAGGCTGGGCTGCCTGCAGTAATGGGGAATCACGCTCCAAGGACCATCACTTAATGGGCACAAGCGTAGCACAGCCCCAGCAGCAGATCTGTGATGCAGACAGATAGAGGCCAACTTTGGAGCTGACATTCAACAGCTACCCCTGCCTGATACACATTCCATTCAGTCCTTTCAGTTTGAATGGCTGACTCTGGGCTTCTCTATCTGGGCAGTTTCTATCAACTAAACAAAAATTAGCGTCCAGTAGTTTCTTCCTTACACCATCTAGGGATGAATGACTTCTCTTTTCATAAAAAGTGACCATCAACAAAAAATGATGGCCAATATGGTAATGTTTTACTGTATAATGGATGTTGTCCATGTTTTTCACGTCACATGGTTTTGAGGACAAATGGCGAATCTGTGCATCTAATTACGCGCCGTCACTAACTATATGAGTAATTATGTTTTCAAATGTTTTTGATTCCAGTGATATTGCTTCCAGAGATTACCTACTCAGTAATGAGACGAGCAAAGGACAGAACAGTAAGAATCGGGGATGCCCTGTGATTTGCTGACGCTGTTGCTTCAGCCGACAACGCAGAGAATGGAGCCTTACGACCGATAACATGGCACAAGGTTTAGTTACACATAGGAGCACCGCCGCCGTTCCCCCTCCATTACAAACCTTGTGTTAGCAGGCTGTCATGCAATAACTCAGCATTAAGTGAAGGGATGAGAGGCCCCCCTCTCTGACCAACCCAACTATGGGCCTTCAGGCTATTATGGGATGGCTCAGTTTCTTCTCATCATCTATTGGAACCAGATGAGCCCTCAGCCCCACACCCTGAGCCTCCTAACCTGGCTCCACATTATCCCCGTTGGAGCAACTCAAACCAGATGTGGGTGAGCTGCCACTTCCACTGAGATAAAGGCATCTGTAGAGGCCTTCTAATGTGGCTTGTGGGTGTTTGTCATGACCAGGGCATGTTATGTTTGCTAACGCACAATTCCATGATTGTATCTTGTAAAAGAGAGTATAGGCGTATATACCGGCATTATATTTTGACAACATCTTGGACCTTGCTGGGAGTTTTCTGTATACGCGGTAGAGTATGTCAATTACAATCATACTATTTGGGATTTATGTATCAGAAGTGATCTCATGATGATCTGCTGCAATGAGAAGCTAATTTAGAAGGACCAATCTGTGACACACCCTGGTTCTGGTGTCAGCGCACCTTCTTTCAATGATTATGATGATCAACAGCTTCCCTCATGTCCTTTGTATATCTCTCTCTGTTTTCCTCTCCTGTTTTCTGTGTGTTAATAACGCTTACACCTTTCCCAGGTGTCCTGGCTGTGTGTGTGTGTGTGTGTGTGAGAGAGTGTGTTCTGCTGGGCCTGGTGCGGAGGCCTCACTGGTGCCTATTCTCTAATCTCTGTTTTGCATTGCTGTTTGTCCCCATGCATTTAGGGCCTAGTGATGTCAGGCAGATTTGCCCCTGTGACAAGAAATCGTGAGAAGAAATTCATCTAATCTTTGGTAACGAAGCACCTCTAAGCCTCAGTCCCTGACTCATCGCACAAAAGATGTGCTATGTAGTCTGAAGTTGGTTGTGCATATCTTTGGAATCGAGTTAAACATTAAAATAAACTGAATACAATTTACATACTGTTTACAATTTACATGCTGAAAGTACTGTAGCAGTAAATAGCTACAATGGCTAACCCGAAATTTCACATCTCTGTGCAGATATCTTGCCAAATGTTACCGAAATAATAAGTGAGCTCAATGGCTGTGACACATATTTCTCTGAAGGGTTTTTGTGCTGAGCCATATTATGTGTAAATTTCCAAAACAGATCAAATGGCAGCAGCTTCCAAATACCAGGCATGTTTAATCTAGGGATATAATTGCTGATTGAGGGGAGATTGTTATTATTTTCTACTGTATATTGTGTGTTTATTACACATTTAGTAATTGAACCCAAAGTGTTTTTCTGTTTTAGCTTATTGCTCTGTGAGCACTCACACCTTTCGTTGTTTACATGCTAGTTTGTGAAGCATCTTTGGGACTTTGAAAAGCACTATATAAGTACCATGATTTTTTTACCATAGTTATGCAGTCACAAACATCACAGAGCATATCTTAAATTGTACCTGCATTTGCAATCCTTGACTTTGCAATGATCAAACAAAAAAAAGTAGCAAATAATACAATCCCACTTGGTATATGCTTTTAAAAATTATTTTTAGTGTAAACGAACTTGTCCCAGCAGTGAAGTGTTAAGGTATCTTTTTTGGGGGATTTACTGTAGAGACACAATACACTATGTTCTACTTTCTGAAGAAAGTGAATAAAATTATTTGATATATTATATACAGTATAAACCAAAAAGGCTATTAAAAACTGTTTTATGTACGTCGTTCCTTCAGTTTTATATCATTGCTCTAACTGCCTTGAAAATCAGCCATAATAAAGATTTATAAGGACTTGAATGGATTTGGAATTGGATGAGCTAGTGCTCCTTATGAGTTCACATGGCTGTTTGAGGACTTTAAGATTAAATGGGGTGTTTCTTAATCCAGTGTCACTTGGTGTTACACAGTTTAAAGGAACAGTTTACTCTAATTATTAAATTAACTACTTACTTTATTACCACATAAGCAGTCTATCAAGTGTATGCAGCAGTCCATACTTTGGTTAACTTTTTCTGTTACTATTTCCATATGCTAACATTTGCATTTGTGGCACACATCTATTAAATTCACAAGATACTCATATTAGCATTTGTCATGAATCATGTTCATTAACTTAAACTTCAAGGGTTTTAAACATAACCTAATACAGGTTTGTGAGTTTATTAGACCATGGACAATATGACTACATGAAAAATAGTGTGATGTAGGTTTAACTGAATTGAGCCCATAAGGAATGGTTGTACCTTCTATCAAATGAACTCAAACATGCATTTTTGCTACATTTCACTGCTTTGGACACAGATACAGAACATAAAAATGACTCAGGGAAACTGGGTTAGAGGCATCGTTGTCTAAATCTGGACCTCTCCCTTTAATGGTATGTAAGTTCTCTTAGAGCAGCAATACATGTGTCAGATTGTTAGGAAAACACTGGAACCATGGACATGCCTCTGAACTCAACAGCTCTAGTTTCTCTTCTTGGTTACTCCTCGTCCATGACACAATCTCTCAGCTCTGCACCCGTTTCCAATTAAGATTAGCTTTTAAAATGGAGGAGGGCCAAACCTTTAGTCTGGTCGAGGGGACCTGCACCGCAAAGATAAATTACTAGAATTAAAGAGGATGTAATAAATAAATAGTAATGAACGCAATAAAAAAGATAGTATATCGCATGTTTCCATAGAGGCCTTGTGGGCTCAATAACCAGTTCCAAATTGATCTTGATAAAAATCCCTTTTTTCTTCCATTTACAGATTAATTTCGTGGTCAGTTGGAAAAAGGTTTCCGAGCCTTGAGCGCTTTATTACCAATTTAACCGTTTAACAACGCCCTGTGATTTAGTCCTTGATGTCATTATGTACACATGCTCGTTTTTTTACCATTATTTCTGTTTCTGTTTCTGCATTTGCCTGTGTTTGTGTCTGAATAAATACAAAAATCAACATGTACAGTATTTCTGAATTCTGTGTATAGAGCAGATTTTAAAATGACTAAATCTAAGGTTCTTTGAATGTTAGCTGTGAGCAGTGTCATCGACCAAGGATACGGCCCATTCTTAGATCTTTTTCGATCAGAACGATAGGGTTTTTTACTCAGCGAATAACCAATTTTTTAGCATGATCATTAATGTTGCTTTTTAGCTTATTGTGAATATCAGAACTTATCCACATTTATTTTTTCCATTTGCATTTTTTCTATCCAATTTTGTGAACACCTGCATCCTCAGACATTATGTCAGACACTTCATCTTCGAATAATAAATTGTGAGGTTATTCTACCTCCCTGCAACGTGGTATCATGTTTCATTCGTCAAACTTTACCTCACAGAGACGAAAACAACATTCTTTGCTGCTGAAGACAGAGCAATTCTTTCCATAACAGCTAGAGAGAGGGCAGTCGATATGGACGACGGGATTGGTGAAATGGAGCTTCACGAGCTGCAGCCCAAAGGAGCTCAGATGTAACATCTCTGCTCGTTTGTGGGGTAGACTTCAGAGGAGTTCCGGCCTGCCTGGCTGTACAGTTTGCGTACGTGACAGGTTGGCTCTGGTCAGGACTCCTCGATTGATTGTGTCCTGAGTGCTGTGACTGCAGCTGATGGATGGTCGAATGTTATCTGAACTCCCTAACCTCTGCAGCTGACTAATGTGGACGTGAGAGGATTAAAAAAGAGTTCTACTGAGCTTCCCCATTCCCCCAGAGTACATGGACACATGCATTTTCCCTCAGGGTTTAGGAACAGTTGGAGATCAGATTCCATTGTCTGGAAGTGAGGGAACTGATTAGTCTGAAGGAGTGATTGAGGATGAAGAGTTCAGAAGAGATGAAAAAGGAGGATATCAGTAGTAAGATACAGGCATTCTCTTACATTTTTTTGGCAAAACAGCGTTCTGGTTCCTTTTGTAGGAAAATGCTTTCTGGGACCCATACATTCCCAGAGTTATTCATTTGTTGATGATTATACTAATAATTATATCTAAACTACAAGGCATTGCATTTCTTCTAAAGCCTGGAAATTCCATATTCTAAGTCCATTACACTCATCATGTTCTATAGATATAGCCAATATTTTTAAAAATCCATTTCATGCTTTAGCCTTTATGCTATAGTAGCCTAGAATTGAACTTCAGCACAAAAGAAGTGTGGATGATGAATATTAGCTGGCTAGCTAGATAGCTATACTTTAGCCAGTAATGAGAACTTTCATTTCAACCAGATTAAACCAGCACACAGTGGTACCGCAGCGAGGTCACATTCATTTTACTAGTCAATGTGGTGGTAACTAGCGAGATGTTAGATTAGCTGAGCAGATTCAAGTTCACATTTATTTGTACAGGAGACAAATATATAATTGCAGGTACAGTGAAATTCTTTCTACCATCATGTTCAACCATTTGCAATGGCTAGCGCTAATGTTAATATAATTAAGAGGAAGAAAAAAGAAATGTATTTGCAAAAAAATACATTCTAGAGCCAATATGGATCATTAGCAAACTGAACTGTAAATTACAACAGTAAATATCCGGCACTACATGATCAGTAATTCTGTCGATACTGTTGTCCTGAACTGCTCTGGAAATGGCCACTGTGTTTCTCTGACTGACTTATTTGACTAATTCAGTGAGTCTGAACCAGAGTCAGAAGACAGATGTCAGAACAATGTGAGGGGTAGCATGATGGAAGCTAAGGTGAGTGAGTGATAGAAGAGATAGTATGGATTAAATCCCCTCTAAACCCATTTAAACATTCATTTAAAACACCTCTAAACCCATTTAAACATTCATTTAAAACCCCTCTAAACCCATTTAAACATTCATTTAAAACCCTCTAAACCCATTTAAACATTCATTTAAAACCCCTCTAAACCCATTTAAACATTCATTTAAAACCCCTCTAAACCCATTTAAACATTCATTTAAAACACCTCTAAACCCATTTAAACATTCATTTAAAACACCTCTAAACCCATTTAAACATTCATTTAAAACCCCTCTAAACCCATTTAAACATTCATTTAAAACCCCTCTAAAACCATTTAAACATTCATTTAAACCCCTCTAAACCCATTTAAATATTCATTTAAAACCCTCTAAACCCATTTAAACATTCATTTAAAACCCCTCTAAACCCATTTACCCCTTGTGTGGTGTTAATATTTCTGTTACTCAGCCAGTGTTCGTGGGTCTGGTGGACCCGCTGCATTTTTGGCATTTTAATTCAAAACATTCAAACAATTTTATTTTATAAATAACCAACATATGTTTACTTAATCCCAATTAGAAGCAATATTAACACCATATATGGCTAATATTTGCCCTTTACCTTTGTTTGGTCACATTTATGAGTTGAAGTGTTACTCGTTTTGGGTTTGTTTTTAATAAAATGTAATAAAAAAAGAAAATAAATTATAATCAAGATATAAATTCAAAAGATGTAAAAATTAATGCAAGGTTTTTCATAACTATTGATTTTTATTATTTGAACTTCATTAGAAATTGAACCCATTCGGTTGTATATACATACACACACAGCAAGTTGAAATACAAACAGTAACCATGTCAGTCTTGGCCAGGTCGCCGTTTTAAATGATAATTTGTTCTCAACGAGCCCACCTGGTTAAATAAAGGTTAAATAAATAAAATAAAAAGTCTCAGTCTAGACAACACATGAGGGGCCGATCTTCACTGTGTGTGTGTTGCATATATACTTTTTTCACTTGATGCATGTAAAATTATTGATGCCAAAAAATTGTGTTTTTCTGTCCATCTTGGGTCCACACACATCACAGCACTTCTTTTTGTTGCTGCTGGCCACAACCTAGAATAATGAAAAGATCAGGAATTTTACTAACACTCTCGTAAGGCAGAATTGTCAGACATACAGTGGGGCAAAAAGTATATACTGTTTTGCTCCACTGTACTGCGACAGCATCACACACTTACTTCAGGCTCTGCAGATGGTGGTTCTGTAGGGGTGAAGAGGGCACCAGCATTCTCCTCCTGAATCCTCCTCACGGTGGCTGCAGAGGCTGAGGTTCTTGGGACATTTTGTCTTCTCTGTATTTGAGGTCTCACCAGTGCCTTTCCCAGTCCCTCGAGAAAAAGGCGTCTCCTCTGAAGCTTCCTTCGGTTCCACTCTGGGTTCAGTGCCATCCAGATGACAAAGGCGTTGTACGCTAAGACATCCAATATGTCGAAGAATATCACCAGTGGCCAGCGTAGGGTCCTCCTTTTGTAGCATGGTCACCAGCTTGTCCATGTTGTCCACCCCACCTTTTGTGGCATTATAATCCATGATCATTTCCGGTTTTTGATGCTCAATGCCAGAGATTCTCCCATCCCTATGCAGTGTAATCATGAGTACCACATTCTTGCCTTTCTTTGGCACATAGGATACCAGGGACGTGTCAGCTGTGTACACAAACTTGGAAGACTTGACAGGCCTGCTCTTTGTAGTCAACAGTTGGGGTGGGAGCTCAGACTTGTTTTTACGTATCGTTCCCACCATGGTCAGCTTCTTCTTTAGGAGCTCTTGTCCCAGCTTGTATGATGTAAAAAATTGTCACATGTGATGTTGTGTCCACTGAGTCCCTGAGGCATATCCAGGACAACTCTCATACCTTGATTTTTCTCAGGGGCTCCTCCATCAGGTTTCCCTGTGTACACGTGTAAGTTCCAAGCATATGAGGAAGTGGCATCACAGGCAGCTCATTTCGTTATACCATATTTTGCAGGTTTAGATGGTATATACTGCCTAAAGGGGCAGCGGCCCCTAAATGGCTACAGCTGCTCATCAATGGTGACATTAGGCCCAGGGTTGTAAAACAGGGGGAGGCGCTGCACCCACTTGTCCCACACTGTCCTAATGTCAGCTAGCTTGTCTCTCTGACGTCAAACTGGTCTGTCGTCTCTGTTATCAAAAGGGATAATCCTGGAAATTATGTGGAAATTTTTCAGAGACATTGTTGCACGGAAAAGTTCTCTGCCAGTTTCTGCATCCCACAGGGATTCTGTGGATTCCCCTTTTGACCTGAAGACTCCAGCAAGGATAAGAAACCCAAAGTAGGCATGTAAATGGGTTTGGTCCATCTCCTTCCACCTTTCTCCAAAAACACATCATCCTTCTAACTTAGTGCAATCCAGAATAATTTTCTGGATGGAATATGGAATGAAAAGCTAAAAGAAGACTTGATGTCCTGCACATGAATAACTACCATCCGTGTTGGCCCTGGTTGCATCCTTATCACATTGGCACCCATGCGGGGTGGCTCGTTTCTTGGGCAAGAAGACCATTCAATTTCACAATTATTGGACATCCATATTTCTTCACCTAGTGACGTGCTTGTTCTGGTCCTAGGGCTGGCTGCTGATGGGCTGGTCCTGGCTGCTGATGGGCTGGTCCTGGCTGCTGATGGGCTGGTCCTGGGGCTGGCTGCTGACCGGCTGGTTCTGTGGGTCGTCTTCGTTTTGGAAATGGCTGATGCTCTATCTCATCCTCTTCCTCAAAGTCACTGTCAGACTCTGAATTTTCAGAAATGTGAAACCTCTTCCTCCACATCATCAAAAGTTTCTCTCTTCCAAAATCAATTGCAAAGGCCTCTGAACAGAGTATCTTTTCGCCATTTTGATCAGTTGTTATAAGGAACCACACTGGCAAAGCTATATTTATTGTGTTCTGCCCCCAATTTGCAGCGAAGAGTACGAGAAAATGAAGATCGGTTCCCGCAAAACAGAGGGTAAAATGTGCGGGAATTGCTGGTATTTTGCAACAATATTGCAAACAACATCTGCCAGGTGCAGAACCAATCACAAACACACACACACACACACACACCTACACACACTTACAGCAAGCCCAGACAAAAAATGTTGACACCTTTATTAGACCTCGGTCCAGTAGACCCGAACACCCTGTATGTAATATAAATGTGTTGGGGGGGTGTACAGGTTGTGGACATTGAAAATGTGTTCTGATTTATGTTCTTCACAGAAAATGAGCCAAGGCCAATGACTTTGAGTTTGAAAAAATATTATTTTTTATATTTTTTCTTTAGATAAAAAATGAAAACGGGTCCCACAGACCCGAACACCATACAAGGGTTAAACATTCATTTTCTGTTCAATATGAGACAAACAGCATGACTATATCTGACTTTATCTGAACTGCTATTGGTACCGAATGTCCAGTGTCTGTATTATTGTTCTAATTATTCAGACAGACAATGTTAATATTATTGGACTTGTTTAAGTCTGAGCCAAAGACAGTGGACTGTCAGTGGGATGTAAGGGACAGTAGGGTGCACGCTGTGAAAGTTCATGTTTTTTTTTATCAAAATGCCTTATATTTGGTCACTTGAGCTGAATACCTATGTCCCAGTGTGTACAACTTGAGGAATTGTTTTTAAAGGGTAATTTGTGTTCTTTGCCCTCCCAAATGTATGACAGTATCAAGCTTTATTGGGTCAATATCTGAAAATCTCCCACCAGTAACTTAAAATCTTTCACAAGAGGTGCAGTTTTGAAGATGTTATTTAGCCATCACGACTTGACCCTAGGTAAAATTGCTAAAATCCTTACGCTTGCCCATTTTTCCTGCTTCTAACACATCAACTTTGAGGACAAAATCAAGAAACAGGAAATATGGGCAAGCATAAGGATTTGAGCGACTTTGACAAGGGTTACATTGTGATGGCTAGACGACTAGGTCAGAGCATCTCCAAATCTGCAGCTCTTGTGGGGTGTCCCCAGTCTGCAGTGTTCAGACAGTAGTCCGAGGAAGGAAAAGCGGTGAACTGGCGACAGAATCATAGGTGGACAAGGCTCATTGTTGCACGTGGGGGGGGGGCAAAGGCTGGCCCGTGTGCTTCGATCTAACAGACAAACTACTGCAGCTCGAATTGCTGAAATAGTCAATGCTGGTTCTGATATAAAGGTGTCAGAACACACAGTGCATTGCAGTTTGTTGCGTATGGGGCTGCTGTTTTGGCAGCAAAAGACGTTCTGGCTGATCAGTGTATACTTGATAGGCTACTTTAATGAAACAAGTCTTAAACCCCTACATTTTCATGTGTGATTTGTAAAATGATAGTTCCTGCACTTATTTGATCCCAAGTCAAGTACTGGTCCTGGGATATAAATTGGATGGACATAGTGGTTGATGGTTTTCAGATTGTGCAGTTAGATTATTATTTTTTTTCATTTCATATTTCACTCATGCTCTGTACATTATGTAATATGCTGACCAGTAGAATGTGGTTTGTCTTTAGTTCCAAGGCTGACAATAATGTTCTGGTTGTGTGGAAATCTGCTCCAGCAGTGTTTCTGTTTTCCTATGTTTAAGCACGGCACAGCTTTCTTAGTCGGAGCGTAAATGCAGCTCGTGTTTCGTGTATTAATTCCTCACTCCCATAGTGGCAGACCACAGAGACAGTCCCCTGGAGGCCTTACTTTGTCTGGGACGCCATCTTGCATTCCTCAACATTGCATGCTGGGAAAAGGATGTCACCGAAGGACTAGAAACATCCCCATCCTACATCAACTTACTGCCAGCCTTCCCAACCACACAACGTGTGAAAATTCCCATGCCCTCCTCTCTCCGTCCAAAACACCCATTTGCCCATTACGAATGAGACCCATGTGGTGGGCCCGCCATGTTCACACTGCTCAGCTGTTTCCAATGATTCATAGTCATGGTGTACACATTATGGACAAATGGTTACATATGGCCTCAACATCTCTTATCCTCTCACGACTAAGGCTTCCCACAATGCATCAGCAAGTGCCAGATGGGGGCGCAGATGGCTCAGTGGGTAGGGAGTCAGACTTGTAGTCAGAAGGTTGCCAGTTCGATTCCCGACTGATCCAAATGTCGTTGTGTCCTTGGGCAAGACACTTTACCCTAATTGCTCCCAGGTCGTTGCTGTAAATAAGAAATTGTTCTTAGTCAACTTACCTGGTTAAATAAAGGTAAAAAAAATTAAAAATAAGTAGCCACACACACAGACACCACAGATGTTTTGGTAAGTGAATGGTACTGTAAGCTCGAGGGACACATGATGAAACCCATTTTATTGCCCATGTTTTGTTTTTTTACCTTTCATTAAAAATGATGTGGTTGTTATTTCATGGTAGTGAAACTCTGGTTTAACATAACATTCCATTCATGGCTCTCCCTGTCTGCTGATTGTTTGTCCAGCACAACAAGAGGTTTATCACCCTGTGTAGGAAGCAAACTTATTTATTATTTTTAAAAAATTCGGTTAGACTCAAAGTTTCCAATCTTTATCACCAATCCCATCCCACTTTGCTAGCGGAACCTATCTGAGGAAATGAAAATACCACATTTAGTTTTTGCTTAGTTGGGACTTTTCTAGATTTCCCAAAAATAAAGCATTATGTAGTGAAAAGGGAAGTGATGAGAGTGAGATTTCCCCAGTTCAGATAAAACGTTCTTGTCAGCTTCTGCGATTTCTGTAACAATGCATCTCCTGTTTTGCATTTTATCCAGACACTTCTATTGACAGGGCCTATGTTAATGCTAAGGTTATGGTTGATGCTTTTTGGTCAGAATAAATCTGTCCACAGTAATCCAGTCCATTGAGCCAAGGTAAAATAACAACACAACCATAAAAACTGTTATTTAAAGGTTTCAACACTGCTTTCCAGCTCTGGAAAAATTAGGAGACCACTGCAAAATCATTAATGTCTCTGGTTTAACTATTGATAAGGATGTATTTTGGTCAAATGAAAATTTCCAGTGGTCTCTTATTTTTCCCAGAGCTGTGTATGTGGCGACTCTCCAGAACCATATTAACACTTCCATTCTAAAATCAATTCTAAAACTGTTTTCTTATTCCACAACATATTCACCCATTCCACGCAACACACTTATAAAAATGACCATCCTACCATTCATCCAATATGCATTTCCTCAGCTGAGCAACTGTACTTCATTTCCTGATATTGCGCTTCATAATGTGCCACACAGTCTCAATGGGACAGGTCAGGACTGCAGGCAGGCTATGCAGGCACCGGCACTCTCCGAATATGCAACCAGGCACTCTGGGCAGAATGTGGTTTGGTGTTGTCCTGCAGGTAAATGGAGGGACGTCCCTGGAAAAGATTATGTCTGGATGGCAGAATATGTTGCTCCAAAATGTGAACATATCTTTTTGCATTAATGGGGTCCTAATTAAGGGGGTTGTTAATGGCCTACTAGCTACCGTATCTAGTAACATTTACAACGGGTCACAATATTGTCTGAGAGCTATATGCCATATCTTGCTTCAGTAGGAACAGATTGAATAATAATCCATCACAGATGTATTTCGAAATGAATTCGCAATTACCAAACAATATGCACAAACACAAAGGATGCATGCTAGCTAGCCAACAAGCTAGTAATTGACCCTTCAGCACCTCTGACATAGCTATTTAGCTACTTCCCCATGACTGATGCAATCTGTCAGCAAATCTTCCGAGGTAGATCTAGAGTTATACCACCTAATTAGCTATAAATGGTACAGATTGGGCAATATTCTGTCACTTATTATTTAAAATTTTAAATCACAAGTAAATCCAAGTAAATACACAAATATGTACATGGTTGACCATGCAAACCAGTTTCTTATCTTTGCTAGTGCTAGAACCTCTGGGCCCGGCTGGTATATCCAGTTTATTTTTTGGGATACTGGTTTCCATACACATCAGTCCCTGTAAACCCAGATGATCAAACAAATGTAATAATAATATTCTTGACTGGAGATGGTTCAAAGCTAAAATTTACAGCAAACACTTTCTGTGTCTGTTGCCATTGCTGGGCAGTTTCCACATACACCACCAGTGTGAGTTCACACTGTGCTCTATAGCTTCACCTCCAGCTGCTTGTTTCATCCAGCTTCTTCCATTACTGGATTTCTTCCTCGCTGTATTCTGGCTCAAACATATAGCTATGTTTGTATATATCACAATGTTGTATGTAATGCTAGGCAGGAGGCAGATGTGATTTCTGAAAAGAGCAAACATTTATTTCTACCTGGAAGAAACCTTCACCCTCCTTCCAGGGTGTCTTACGGGAGGGAATTGAACACAAGCTGTCATTAAATGCTAATGACTTGTTGCTATATGTACACAATCCAACAATGTCTTTACCAGCTATTCTTTCCATTCTGGAGAATTTAAGTTCTTTTTCCGTTTACAAGCTAAATCTTCAAAAAAGCGAGTGTTTCCCAATCAATCCAGCCGCACTGCTGCTTCAGCAGACAGATCTGCCCTTTTAACTTAATCAGTCAGGTTTCAAATACCCAGGAGTGAATGTCACTCGCTCACTGCCGGCTCTCCTTTCAGCTCTCTTACCTATGTCGTTTTTTACAGCAATTAACCAGGCGGTCTCCTTTTTCATTTGGGCTGGAAAAACACCAAGAATCAGCAGGTTTTTACTTCAGTGATGTAAATTCAGTGGTGGGCTCTCACTTAATAATTTTCTATATTACTATTGGGCCGCCAAACTCCAGAAACCGCTATTCTGGTTGCACTCCCCAGATACGTCATGGTGCCTGCTAGAAGGACTCTCCTGCTCCTCCTCCTCTCTCCCTGCTTTATTATGCTCCGTTCTTGGGGGGGGAGAAAATTGTAAAAATATATGGTAACACTTTATTTTGAGAGTCCAAAAAGTGTATATGTAGATGCTCTACAGATTATCTGCAGACGATCAACAACATTTTAACAAACTATCTACTAACCCTAAACCTAATCCTAACCTTAACCCTTCCCCTAGGGTTAAGCCTAACCTTAACCATTACCCTAAAACATATTCTAAACTTACCCCTACCCTTAAACTACAAAATTAGTTGCATATCTTTATTGATAGTCATATCATCAACCAACTATCTGTAGAGCACCTACAGATGGAATTTTGGACTCTCCAAATAAAGTATAACCAAATATATTGATACATTGCCAGACAGTATCTCTACTGTTATTTTTCCTTCCAATCATTATAAATACATTTATTTAAAAAAAGAAACCTTGTGTGTTGACACAAAGTGAACAAAAACAATAAACACTTGAAACTAGCTCAACTGCTCATCGGCAACTTGAAAACAACAAACACTATATGATTCCACTACTGGCAACTAGAAAACTTGCGACTTGAACTTGACCTGAACTTGGAGCTGGAAACACGGAACATGAAACACTTGTACAGGAACAATGACTGACAAAGCACAAGTGAACAGACGTAGACTATTTACAGGCACTAATGACTAAATTAAGCCAGGTGTGAGTAATTGAACAAGACTAAACAAGCACAGGAAGTCCATAAATGGAGGTGAGTAGATAATGTCTGGGAGAAAATGAAAATGCGAAATACAAACATGACACAGGGACACAGGGGAAACTGTGACAGTATAATACCATTCAAATCCAATTGATCAAAGTTGAAATCGTCCAGCTCTTTGTGTATTTCGTCACATGCACTAGCCATTGAAGAAAACAAAATCCCTCCCTAACTCTTCTTATGTAGCTGTGCATTTAACAGAAGAATGCAATCTGTAGTATTCCAGAACTCATTACAGAGGTTTTATTGTCCAATCCACTTGATTCAGGGGCGGGACAAATAAAGATCAGGAAGTCAACCGAGCACCTTCCTTAAATCTAGCTGTAGTTTATAAAAATGCCTTCAATGACATTAAAAACGTCACCGAAGGTACAATTTACAAACTTACAGTGGCCTAATTGGGAATAACAGAACACATTCAGAAGCATTACTATTTTTTTTGTTCACAATTTTGTCAGTTATGGAATAACAGAATGAATAGTTGTAGCTGGGTGACAGCTAATAACAATGGGGTGAATAAATATTGCTGACAAAGACAAACCAAAATGTTGGAGGGTGGAATCAAACCTGGGTCTCAGGGTGCAAATAAATACCATATCCTTTACAGTGACCAACAAAAATGGAACATTACCATTAGACCACAGAAACATTTGACATTTAGTTTCAATGTTGAAAATGAATCCTATATTGAAAATGAATCAGTGTGGTACTTTCACAGCTCATGGATGTTGTAAGTGTGGTCTTTCTGTTTTATACGCCCAACCCTCCCACTTAGCGGTAATCAGCATCCCCTGATCAAATTTTCACCCTAGGGAGGGTCAATAACATTCACATTTTCGAGGAGCTTAATTCTCATAAAAATGACCAGTTCCTAAATACGGACATTCATCACACCGTACTCCTTTAAAAAACAACTATACAAATTCTCCGATTTCAGTATTTACTAAATATTAATTCTGAACAAGGTTTTAAATCTGTTAGGGTTGAGTTGGGCAATGGTGAGTGGTGTTTTTTAATAAGCCCATATTGCCCTTGACAAATCTCTTTGGAAAACATGAGGCATGTCCTTTCTCCCTGAAGGCTTTTCCAAGGTGCAGTATTAATCCCTAGGAATCTTAAAATCTCAGCCTTTCAGGATCTTGGACAGTATTCACTAGAGTTTGTTGTTTTTAAGGTCTGTTGTGATTAAAACGTCATAGTTATGAGAAATGGAGGACCGGAAATTGGTAAGTCAACACATGCTGTTTCCTGGAGTTTATTTAAACAAATTCTAATGGTGAGATTGAACAGAGGTTAGGAGTTTATGAGGACAACGATGACTTCGGCCTCCTAAACCTGCCTAGGCTGAAATAAATATGGGGATTATCCTTGATTGCTAGTTAAAATGTGATACATTGAAATGGAGAGCCTCTATCAGAACACATTAAGTGACTTCAGTCATACATTACTGTTTCATTCAATTCCTTTCTGAGTAATTTTTTAAAGAGACAGAGAGAGAGAAGCGCATTGGTGGAGCCCTTTCCTTGCTCGCAGTCAGGCATGTGTAAATTGTTTACAGGAAACCTTGAATAGTAAGCTCAACACTTACAGTGAAGGTCCTCTGGCATGGATCCAGCTTTTTGTGTATATCAACTGGATTTTTTGAGCTCTCATTGGTAGCTGTCTGACATTTGACCTGTGTCCTCTCCTGGCCTCGATGAGGCAGCCAAGCCTGTGTTTACAGGAGGCATTTGCAAACTGCCAGAAAAGGTGTCTCTGTCAGACTCAAGGCTGACTTTCAAAACTTACCCAGGTGACAAGAAAAAAGCAACCACTTCCCTCTTTGTTGTCCATAAGAATTCTATGACTTCAGGACCAAGAAAATGTATTCAAAATAACTGTTCAGTTTATTGTTAATAAACTTAAATTGTTAATTTATAATTTATTTCTCAATTTCTTGATAAGTGTCTGATTTAGATATAACTGGTTGGCCAGCTTTTAGATATAAACACAGTAGAAGTACTGTAGATCTTTATTTGACATCAAATAGATTTCTAAAATGTACACACACAAATATGTATTTTTACATGCAGAAATTAACACTTACAATGTGTCACAAGTTTCTTGTCATAAAGTGGCTCCAAGTGGAATTGATAGAGTTGAAATTATACACTAGAAATCTCCCCCAAAAGCCTATGGAATAAACTGCTGCTGCATGAATGATTTCGGACATAGTATAAGTTCAATGCAAAAAACGGAATTTGCAATCTAGCAGAACAGTCTCGTTACTTGAAAGACAAAAACACTTTATTGAACAATCTTGTCTATAGTTACCACTGAAGCTGTTGACTGATAATAGATTATAGGACCAAGACTTAAGCTACACAACTTCCACTTGCCAACTTTTGTGGCTGAACTACGGTATATGTTCTTATATATCTGCTCTCTCTCTGATGCTCCTACAGTATATATCTTCTCCCTCTGATGCTCCTTTATCTCACCTTTCTTTGATGCTCCTATATCTCTCCGATACTCCTATCTCTACTTTTTCTGATGTTCCTATATCTCTACACTCTCTGATACTCTTGTCTCAACTTTCTCTAAATGCTCCTATATATCTACTCTCTCTGATACTCCAATGTGTCTACTTTCTCTGATGCTCCAATATTTCTCCTCTTTCCAAGTCTCCAATGTTTCTACTTTCTCTGATGCTCCTATTTCAATACTCCTATGTCTATACTTTCTCTGATGCTCAATTATATCAATACTACTATGTCTATACTTTCTCTGATGCTCCTATACCCTTGTGCTCAAAAGTTGCATACCCCTGGATAATTGGTAACAGATGTAAATTGTTCAAAGAAAACATGAGTGAGAAGGCAAAATAATAATTTTATTATTTCTCATTGAATGAATATCCAACTATGGGTCACAACAGAATGGCACAATCATAAAACAAAATATGGCAACAAAGACGATAATGAAATGACTCCGTTCAAAAGTCTGCATACCCTCAGTTCTCAGTATGGTGTATTGCTCCTTTTAGCATCAATGACCACGTGCAGTCATTTGTGATAGTTGTCTATGAGGCCCCGAGGTCTTGCAGGTGGTATAGCTGTCCATTTGTCTTGGCAAAATGGCTCATGCAAAGTCTTTGGTCATCTTGCGGGAACCGCATGTTTGAGTTTTCCCCATAGTGACTCAATGATATTAAGATCAGGAGACTCCAGAACCTTCTTTATCTGCTGTAACTACTGGAGGTACATCTTGGCCTTGTGCTTAGGGTAATGGTCATGATGGAAAGTCCAAGAGCTTCCCAATGCGCAGCATTCGTGCAGAAGAATGCAAGTCTGATAAAATGCTGCATTCATCTTGCCATAAATGTTCAAAAGGTTCCCCGTGCCTTTAGAGCTCACACGCCCCCAAAACATCAGTGAGCCACCACCATGCTTCACAGTGGGGATAGTATTCTTTTTACTATAGGACTTGTTGACCCCTCTCCAAATATAGCTCTTATGGTTGTGACCATAAAGCTCTATTTTGGTCTTGTCAATCCAAATAACAGTGTGCAGAAGCTGTGAGAGGTGTCAAGGTGTTGTCAAGCATATTGTAACCAGGCTTTTTTGTGGCACAAAAAAGGCTTCTTTCTGGCAACTCAACCATGCAGCTAATTTCTGTTCAAGAATCATCATATTGTGCTCCTTGAAACAACCACACCATCTTTTTCCAGAGCAATCCGTATGTCTCACAAAGTTACCTGTGGGTTTTTCTTTGTATCTCGAACAATTATTCAGGCAGTTTTGGCTGAAATCTTTCTTGGTCTACCTGTGCTTGGCTTGGTATCCCAGAATCTTCCACTTCTTAATAAGTGATTGAACAGTACTGACTGGCATTTGCAAGGCTTTGGATATCGTTGTATGAACTTTTTCAACTTTATGCAATTCCAGTACCTTATTTCGCAGGTCTTTTGACAGTTCTTTTCTGCTCCCCATGGCTCAGTATCTAGCATGATCAGTGCATCCACATGAGAGCTAACAAACTCATTGACTATATATACACAAACACTAATTGCAAATGAAAATGCCACAGGTGTGGGAAATTAAAATTTAATTGCAATTTTAACTCTGTAACTTCTCTAACTTCTGTCTCTCTGCTCTCTCTAATGATCCTATATCTATAATTTCTCTGTTGCTCCTATATCTGTCCTTTCTCTGATGCTCCTATATTTCTAATTTCTTTGTTGCTCCTACATCTCTACTTTCTCTGATGCTCCTATATCTTTCTTCTCTCTGATGCTCCTATATCTCTCTTCTTTCTGATGCTCCTATATCTCTTTTCTCTCTGATGCTCCTATATCTCAAATCTCTCTGATGCTCCTAGGTGTCTTCTCACTCAGATGCTGATCTGTGTTGAACCAATTTACTGAAAATAAACAAATTCAATTGATGTGGGGAGTGGAATGTACACTTAAAGATGCATTCTATGATTTCTGGCCAATTGTAAAAATCAAGTCAAAAAGTCTCCCAAAATATGTACATTATATATGACAAAAACTACTGTATTTGGGATTAAGATATGGCATTAAGAGTACGCTTCACTGCAACTGAGGGGCCTAGTCCAAACCCTGTATAAAGACCATTATCTTTTCCTCCACAAACTTTTACAGTAGGCACTATGCATTCCTGTAGGTAGCATTCTCCTGGCATCTGCCACACACAAGTTCATCCATGAGACTGCCAGATAGTGAAGTGTGATTAATAGAGTGATTAATCTCTCTTTTCCAGAGTCCAATGGCAGCGTGCATTACACTGACTCTGACAAAGAAGGCAGCCTATGACGAGGCCACATTTAAAGTCACTGCAACTATACATCTCAGAAATTCTCTGCAATTACATTCTCAGGGAACTATTTTGAAAACATTAATTACTTCATGCAACATATTTCCTTTCTTACGTTTCTCCTTAATGTCTTAATATTAGACAGCGTTGGTTCTTCTGTTTTGTTGCACCTTCACGTTCTACAATTATGTTGGTCCATCCTCTACTTCATTGCGTTTCATTTATGGGATCATGCAACATTCTATACATTCCGTAGCAATTTGAATTATATTCAAATTATTTAAGGTTAAGTTTAGGTTTAAGGTTAGACATAATGTTACTGAGGTTAAGGTTAGGAATAAGGTGGTTTCTGGATTTTAACTCCCAATCACCGAACTGAAGTTTAGTTGCTTAAAAACCCATCCAACATCCCGACCATAACCCTCTACCAAACATTCTATCCTTCCAATGTTCATATTTCAGATAATTGCCTGTGTCATTTTTGCATATTTCACTAATTGTGTTTGACAAAACAATTCCCTGTTAGAGAAATTCATAAGATTTAGGGCTGGGTCTCTGAGTACTATGCCATGGCTATGTGCTGGATTTTATGCACCTGTGTGCAATGGGTGTGGCCGAAACACCTGAACTCAATTGGTAGTAGGGGTGTCCGCATACATTTGGCCATATAGTGTATGATAGTGATTTCACTCATAGATTATGCACAACAAATTTTTTTCCATTCAACTCAAAACAGAAGGTTTGGTTACACTTTATTTGGAGAGTCCGATAGTTGATATGACTATCAACAAACTATCAACAATCTATCTGTTGATAAGCAAATAACTGTGTAGTTTGAGGATATGGGTAAGTTTAGAATATGTTTTAGGGTAATGGTTAAGGTTAGGGTTAACAGTAGGGGCGTGGTTAAGGTTAGGATTAGAGTTATAGTTAGTGATAGTTTGTTAAAATGTTGTTGATAGTCTGCAGATAATCTGTAGAGCATCTACAGATACACTTTTTGGACTCTCAAAATAAAGTGTTACCGTAGGTTTAAAAAATATATCTGATTAATCGCTCTTTCCCCGACTATATCTTTATATGGTTCGATGATATTAGAGCCAACGTTTTGCCAAGGCCGGAAATAAGTGGTCAAGAAGACAGCAATGGATGCATCAATTAAAGATTTGTTGTCCTGACGACAGTCAATAAATGTCATTATAACAGATGTCTCTCCCAATCAATCAAATTACAGGAACACAGTGATTGGACGTTGAAGTTACATAAATAAACATGCACTGCTAACGAACAGAGTTCACATGTGAAGAAATAATTTGGCAAAACTCTACACATTATAATACATTAAAAAGTTTTGACAAATAGGGCAGGGTTCACTGAGAACATAGGCTACATAAATAGGGATTATTCTGTACGTAATTAAGGTGACTATGAACAAGGCCGTAACCAGCATTTAACAAATACCGAGGTCAAAAATACCACCCCCCCAAAAAAGACACTTTATAAGTGTGGCTGACAACATATTTATTTTCAGTAACAACGTGTGTGTGTGTTTTCCTGTATCAGGTGTGAACTATTGAACTATAACCTATAGGTAGTTGTGGCTTCTTGTGCAACCTCTGAACCGGTGGAGATCATTTGTAATGTATGCATCCTCTGAAATACCCTTCGGTTCTCACCACTAACTGTAATTGATAGAACAATATTTCCATTATTAGTTCAGTTGACTCAACTGTTAGATGATACAACACATGTACTGCAATTTAACATAATAATAACAATAACAATAAAACAAGTCTAAATAACTGACCATAATATAATTCAACAATCGGTTATGTTTGGGCCATGCTTAAAAAAAGGATAATATTCATCACTTCACAACACCTTAATTATCCATATAATATTTAGCTTAATTGTCAGTGCAGTTTAGCTAGCTGCTGCAACTCCAATGGATTTCAGCATTTGAGTAGGATAAAGGTTTGGATCTCATTGGTAGCCCTATTGTATCTCATATTGTAGGCTATTTGCTGCATATTAGGGGTGGCCGATACTGCAAAATTTGAGTTTGATGATCCGATACAAAGTAATACAGGGCCAGTATCGCCAATATTTATACCGATACTTTTTACTATTAAAAGCGTACCATGATTTATGAGGTACTTATAATATTAAATATTTCTATCTAACTTTAAGAATGATTTACTTATTATGTAACTTTATACCATATTTTTGTCTTATTTTCAGACATTTTAGGAAGTCAAATTATCTCAGAGTACTAGAAAATAATTTTGCCTACTTTAAGCATATTATATCTTAATTTAGGTACATATTGTCTTATTTTGGGATGTGTGTTTTTGAAGTGTATTGTAAGGTGATTGGTGGAATTTCTACCTGTCACCTGTGAGACTTTGTAAAATCGTGTTGACAGTGAGTATCTTCAGGATTCGCGGTTGGTACAGGCGGGTAATCAGTGTGCGCGACGCATTCCTTGGTGCACTGCACTGCACAGTCGCAACAGCAGCGGAGTTGGAGAAGCACTTATGCCCAAATCACACAGAATCCGTCATTGCATATGCGTAACAACGGACGGAAGTCCAGTCATTTCCAATGAAGGAGTCCGCCAGTGATGCAAAGACGCATAGCGGAATGCGTTGGATTGCGGCTGCGGTGCGTTCGGGGTGTTGCATGCATTGGATTTTCCCTACTTGTGCGCTAAAACCAATGCGTTAATCAAACCGGATGTTGTGTCTAGCTAACACTTGCTAGCTTTTCAAAACGGTGACAAATTTGGTATAGCCAACACTTATAGTTACTGACCTGCTAATTCAATGTCTTTTGAATTCCTCTTCCAAGCATATTGTTTTTGATTGATGTCTCTGTAGACATCTGCTGTTATATCAAAAATGGCAGGATACCCGGCGACCGCTCATTTCTCCTCCAATTTTACATGCGCTGTGAAACACTAGACAATGCGTAAATGAGGCAAAGGGCTTTGCATCAAAACTATGCATATGCAACGCAACTAGCGGATTCGGT